>OX235279.1:178765225-178790943 GCA_944472155.2 Trichobilharzia szidati
CAACTGTCTTCTTAATAATTCCTATGATCCAGTGTGTATATTCTGCGATTGTCGATAAGCTGTCTATCTCTCACACGATCTCTTCCATGTCATCCTCGGACGCCCAACTCGTTGTTTCCCACTGTGGATCCAATCTAGCGCTTGTTGTGCAATATCACTTGTATGTCTTCTCAATGTACGTCCAGTCCATCTCCATTTGCACGTGCATATTTGTCGGGCGATAGGTTGTGTTGGTTGTCTGGTTGCCAGAGTTTCTTGTTGCATATCCTTTTTGGCTGGCTAGTGAAAACAGATGTTGATAGAAGTCTGTAGCTGGCTGTTGGAATTTGCTTTCTTGACGCAGTAACGAAGTCTCTGAACCCTACAGTAGGACTGACTTGACACTAATGTCAAATCCACCGAAGCTTGTTCTCTCTGCTGAGTGAGTGTGAGAAATTTCCACACTGATTTCAGAGTAAGCAATATATGTCTGTCTGACTTTTCCCCTATCCTGCCTTTAACATTGTAATCCTTTAGTCAAAACAACACTGCCTTGATATGGAAAACAGGTGATTCCACTTAGATTTCTCTCGCTGAAAGTTACCGGTCCTTGTTTTTTTGTTGGTTGGTTAATTATTTCCATCACTTCTGTCTTTGTTGACATATCATTTGCCTAGTACGGATGCTTTGATGTTGTCAAGTGATTGACATGTTGTGTTTCTTGGCCATCAGTACATAGAATCTATACGCCGGTGGCACAGCGGTTAGGAAGCTCGCCAACCACGCACACTGTCCGGGGTTCGACCCGCGGCCACCGACGCACTTCTTTACCTAGCTAAGCCAGAAATAAAAACAGTTGGTAAAGAGGAAAGGTTGGGCATGAGGCTAGCAAACCCATCCTGTAAAAATAAACACCACTGCTACAGAAACTTCATGCCTGTAGCTTAAAGCCCCATGTTCCACTGGGAACGTGAAGGGATAAAAAAACAACATAGAATCTAGGATACACAGATTTCTTACTTGCATCCCCTGTCAGTAAGTGAGTGATAATGATGATGATTACGGGATTTCATTAGTTCATTATTACTCTTATTTCAATAAACATGCAGGCTAAAAATTCATCTCTCCACGGGAAAGGCAATATCAGTAGAAAGTACACAAAACAATCAATAAATTATTTATTTACTTGATTGGATGGGTCATACTAATATAAATCTATCGACTTGACCTTCAGTTTACGTTAAGGTCAGTTGTAAAATGAATTTTTAAACTATTGAGCTGTTCATGTATGATTTAAGTATATTCATTTTGTACCAAGTTAAAGGACACATCTTGTGTGTGCGGGTGATGATAAACGTTATCGTGATATATTATCGCGCACTGTATGGGTTATCGTGTTCACGCCTATAGAGGCGTTATAAGCGTTTATTTTTGTGAAAGTAGATTATATATGACTGGTTTCAGGCTTCTATAGCTGAAAAAGCAACATTTTCCAGTATTGTGTTCGTATTAATGGATAAAACTGTCATGATATCCCAGAGGATGTATTACTTCAAGAACTCATCGTATATAAGAAATTTAGCATAGAAAGAAGATTATTTGCGTTTCAGAGCCGTAATGGTTTGTTATTTTCCAGTTTCTTGAGGATATTAAGGTTGAAAATTAACTATAGGCAATGGTTGTTTTCATAGCAGTTATTCTATGATAACGAGACATTTGAAGGATAACTAGCCCACAGGCACAAGTTAAATATACGTTTTGAGGATGCCAAACACTTTTTTATCATCATACGTGATGATTGAAATATTCCATAACACATCGAAGAGAGCATGCGATGAATGAGACAATCTGCTGAATTTCCTGGTGATCATATCCATTTCGATGAAGTTTCTAGTTAAAATCGCTCAGGTGATTGCAATTTATAACCTAACTTATTGTGCCTGTAGAGATGTCATGCATTCCTTGTAAACACCCGTTTATACGACATATTAAATTATTATTTGCTTGGTGCTATACTTTAGAAGAGGAACAATGTGTGTGACAGTGAAAACCGTAGAAGAATGCTGTCATGACCAAAGAATGAGAAAGGAGAATGAACCTTTTTCAGCAAAGGTAGGAAAATATAAAGCGTTTCACTTTTACATTACTTATTTCTAACTTCAACGATTTAGAAATTACACTTTATTCACTTGCAGATGTTCGGTGAAGTCAGTCAACCTGGTCACAGCAGTTACGCGTCCCCGAAGTAATTACGAAAAAAAAATTGTGTAAAGACATTCGCTTATTATTTTTCATTAAATATATTTAACATCCTGCTTACCATACTTTTCTTATTCTATCTCAGTGAAACTAAATTTGTCATCATGACGAGATGGAGGCCTGACCTACCAATGAGACCTAAGAAAGTATTGTAGGCATAATTCAACGTAAGCGAAATCGTACCAATATTGCTGCAGCTCAACCTATTACATTACTCGTCTCGTGTAGACTTCATTTTACACTATATGTTAACACCCGTAGTCATATGGATTGACATCACGCTTTAAGTGAAATAATAGTAATACACTACTTGTGGTTACACATAACTTCATACGAAATCGAACTCAACTGCAGGGCCTAAGTTGTATTCAGAAGTTAGCTATTTCTGTCATTAGTCCCTACAGATTTATCTATGACTGGGAGACGTAATTGCGTAACTTTAGGCAGATTTTTAGACTTGAATGAAGTACTTATAATTCACCACTTTTATCGATGGATAGTGTTCCTACAGAATTGCACTTACGTATAGTAACGAATTTATATCCTAGGGAGCACCGGTCTAGCATGCCGTACTCCCAACGCGAACACACGAACAGAAAGACAACAATGTTAATAGGAAAAGTTTATTTTTATTGCAATACGAAGGTAGTTAATTTATACATTAAGAAAATGGTTCGTTTGTGCGATTACTTCTCCCGCGTAATCTGCGGCAACCACATAGTGAGTGCAGGACAACTACACTGTTAGCATTAAATGACTTCCTCACTTTTTGAAATTCTCCTAATGAATTCTCAAATTCCTCCCAGCTATAGAAACGCCTTCCCAGCATTACTTCACCGAAAATTCCACTGACGTCTGCAGTGCTTTCCCTCTCATTGCCTACCTGCAATAAACTAAAAAGGCTTTGTCAATAAGTATCCGTCTGTCTCGCAACTGTTTAAATATAATTCCGTAGAAAAAGCAATATTGAAATACATCACTGAGCAATATCCATCAATAAAATGCTACACGTATAACCTAAAATTGAGAATAGCCCAAGAACTCACGGGTTCCTTGACATCGCCAGCAACTGACAGGCCAACAAACCGAGTGTATGCTTGTAACAACAGAAGACAAGGGCCAGGCAACAGATTAGTTTTATTACAAAAACCAACAGGTATTTATATGTATTTTACGTACATTAATAAGGCTCTGCCCGCAGAAAGAAGGCGGTCTTCTGATTGGTTGTTTGCAAACAAAGGCAGTCTTCTTCTGCTTTCTCGTTTTCGATATTTCTCGGAAATGCGAGCCACTTGTCTGCGAATCATATTTGTCCACGTCTAGGTCAGCTGTGATCGGTTGTTAAATCAGCCTGGATTAATTTCCACCAATCAGCGTAGATCAATGTCTACCAATTGGCTAGCAGCTTGCTCTCACCACACTAAATCAAGCCTTGTACATGCACAAAATAAGTGAAAGAAAACGTTAGAATACTCAAATCCTACATTTATATTCATCAAACATGCTCGCAAACAACGCATGCCACAACCACACAAACCTGCACACGATATCACCTACCTAGGACAAATTAAATATCAAACTAGCTGCCACCGTTCTAGCCAATCAAAGCCGAGAAAACCCATAAGCGCGGAAGATGTAACGCGTTATAACGTATATCATCACCCGTGTGTGCGTGTGTGTATAGCAGACAACTGGTGATTCTACTCAGTAGTTGCCTCCTGACTGAAGCAAGTAGAGCGGACTGGAACCGGTGACGCATTGACTGAAACATCAGTTTGAGATCCATTGACAACTATCACCTGGGAGTAACGGAGAGCTGTTTCATCCTCTTTCTGTGTAACTCTTGATAAGTACGCATCAATGACCCTACTACGGTATTCAACTTATTACCTTAAGTTCACAATGCCAATCTGGTTAGAACATGAATTCTTATTTCAATAATCTCAGTCTTTTTGAAATTTATAATGGCTATCTTCAACCAATAATTATTTAGCCTTTAGATACCGAGTAGGACGTAAATCTTCAGACACCTATCTGTATTTGATTTCATCATGAGCTGACATCAGTTAGAGAACCACTGGAAAACCTGGGAGTACTGGACGGTTATTTCATCCTGGTTTGGGACTCTTCGCAGTGCGCGCCCACCGGGGGTTGAACTCAGGACCCTCTGGTTACTAGGCGAGCTCGTAGACCATTGAGCCACTGGGATCCGATCCAATGGTCAAACAGCTATCCAGTACTCCCAGGTTTTCCAGTGGTTCTCTAACTGATGTCAGCTCATGATGAAATCCTCCATCCAATCAAACAAAATCCCTACAAAACCAATACTTGAAAACATATCTGTATTTCACTCTCTCCTCTAGGTTGCCTTTATAAACTGGCTTCACGCTGGTTCGTAAGCTTTCATATCCTTCTACTGACTCAATTTCCTCTACGCTATCCTTAGACTCACGCTCCACTCATCTTTCCCCGTTCGGTCTCCACTCTCGAAGGTCTACGCAGACTCGTAATGTCACTCAGCGGTCTCCAATCCATCCACTCGTTGAGTGGCAGAGTTCCTTGTTACATGCCTATGCGTTCTGGTCATGCGGCCATCTGAACTTCAGTATTATTGAGCCTATTGAAGCGGGCGGGGCATCTGGTTATGGAAATCTGCTATAGTTTATTGGAAATATGTTTCTTATGTTATATTATATTTTATATATATTATATTTTTTTCCCAGTGTAATGGATCAAAAGTTAATGCCATTCGGCATCGAATCAAATTTTTGGCGTGCAAGTCAATCTAGCGGTGGGGGTTTGTGCGGTCCATCAACAGAAATTCACATTGATTTCAAAGCACTGACTGGTGGGGATCAACTGGACTGTGCAAGATGTCTAGTGAATACTGTTAGTCCACAAGTTGTAAAGCTATGGAATTGTGTATTTATAACGCATCGTATTCTGCCTAATAATGAGAACAATAATAATAACAGTAGTGCTGCTGAAGATCACATAAAACCAGAACAACTTGTACCACTAGCTAAAACATTTGTAGACACTGGTATGGGATTGGAGAGGTTAGCTTGTGTGATGCAGGTCAGTTTGATATTTTTAAAAAAGTCAAATAAACATTTTAATAATCTTAGTGTTGCTTCTGTCAGGAAACAACATCAGTTTGAGATCACTGAAAATCCAGGGAGCACTGGATAGCTGTTTCGTCCTATATTCTTAGGACTCTTCATCAGTACACACCCGGATTGAGAAGTTCTAATTCATGACTTGTTGAATCCCAACCTAATTGGCCAAATGGTCAACGGGCTTGTCCTCGTGACTTAAATGTCCTGGGTTTCATCCAGGGTAGTGGGGTCATAGGTGATCACTGCTGAAAAGTGCTAATGAAGGGAGAAGACCGTACATTTGCCAAGTACTCCCTTCGGGTTTTCAATGCTCTTTAACACCTTTTAGTTAGTAGCGAAATTTGCATTGAAGTCAATCTAAATCCATAGTTTTATCTCTAGTGTAGATAATAATTCGAATATACATTTAATCATAAACCAATCAATATCGGTCAGAGAGTCATTGAAATCCGACTGCTGCATTGGACGGCTGTATCATCCTTCTTTGAGCAATCGTGATCCCAATAAGCTCTGAACCCAAGACCTTCAGTTCACGAGACAAGCTCATTAACTATTCAGCCTGCTGGGACAGCATCCAATGGTGAAGCTATGTATTCTGACTCATGTCAATTCTCCAGAAAAAGTACAGCGTCACGGCCAGCCAATGGCTACTGAAGACTCCCAAAGACATGCGTCCTACGTCTTGGTGTTATCGCAGACTGAATTAAACTAGTTAAGTTTCGCAATACTGTCACTAACCTAGGAACTGAGCACGAAACTTATTTATTTTTCAAGGCTTCCTGCCGATTACTCTGTAACATCCATTGAGAGGGCACTTAGACGATGGCGAGCCATCGTACACTTGGTGATGCCTCATTGCAACCAAACCTTGACTGACAGAATTCAATCATCATCAGCACCAAGGACTAGATGCATCAGATTGGTTACTTTTTGGTGGCCACCAATCAGTTTATCGATTAAAGTCTTACAGGGGGTCAATCGTTGAAACCCAACCAATCAGTCAGCCTAATGTGATTATTATTATTTAATAAATAGAGGTTTTTTACGTGCAATCAGAGTCTCAGGTTTTCTCTTTGATGTTTCTTCATGAAACTACTCGCACAGTCCATCTCCATCAAGGAATCGTGAATATATTCAAATTCCTTCTGTAAGAGGTCATCCGTACACATCTTTGTTACTCTTCTCATAAGACATTTAACAACATTTCTTTTATATTTAATGGGCACGTAACTAAGGAAGTGTGTGTGTATTGCCCTGTGAATGTTTCCTTTTTCTAGACACGTTTCTCCCAAGTGACCCATCTTCTCGCCTACTTAGCAAGACATCCAGAAAATGTAGTTTATTATTCTGCTCCTCTTCACAAGTAAAAGTAAGCGAAGGGTGGAGGTTGTTGAATTTCAGCAACAATTCGTCTATGTTTACATTCCCATCAGTTGATGATTTACCTCAGGAATTACAATTGATGTTCATGGAATATGTGTTAATAACGTAATAACAGTAAACAGAATGAATAATAAAAGGATTAGTCTTGTCAAATCTCTTGAAAGCCAAAAGCTTGAAAGAAAATTTCCCTTAGTTGCGGGTCGGTGTTTTCACAATTTTCCCCAGTGTCGTGCTTAATAAGTTCCAACTGAAGGTGTTATCTCTAGGTCCCAAATTTAGTGACTATGGTCCTAAATTCCATATTAGTTTGTTTACTAGATGTAACACACAGTGAGTGAAACGGTATTATTTACTGGATGACAATGTTTCGAACAAAATTTATTGTTCATAATCATGTCATCAATTATAATCACACGACTTTTAAACTTGAGTTTTATGGTTTTCTTTGTTCTCTCCTATTTGTCGCAGGGATAGTAGAATTTTCCAGATATCCGGATGGACAGGTGTTGAATCGGTCCTATTCCACGTGTTCTTTCTCAATTGATTCAATTAAACAAAGTTTCTATTATCAATCTCTCCATCCACCCTGTGACATAAGATTTTAAAACTGTCATCCCATCCCATCCATCCTATTGTGTGGTTGTGTGTGATTGCATGTAGTGAGTGGTATAGCTGGACTATTCTCTAGATTTCTTATCTTATTCGGCGATATATATTTTAATGGATAGGCGGGAAAACATAGCGATTGAAACGTTCACTCCCACCTCAAAAGTATGGTGGAGGTATGTAGATGACACATTCACTGAGCTTAAAACACAGGATGTAGATAGATTTTTCGAACACATTAACTCAAAGGTGGAGGCAACTCAATTCACTTATGAATTGGAAAGTCGGGAAGGGGAGCTTCCAATGTTAGATCGCAGCGTAAAAAGGAAAGAAGATGTGAAGTTTATTTTTTAATTTTTTTATTTTGATTTACAGCTTGATTCCACACCGCATTTTCAGTACAAGTATGGAATTTTCAGCATGGATATCGGTAGCCCAAATTCAGGCCGACCATAGATATCGGGTGTGCGCCGGCAGGGGATCGAACCCCGGACCATGTGCATAGTCGGCGAGATTCCTAACCACTGTGCCTAAACACTAGTGTTTACAGGAAACCCACACATTCAAACAGACCTCCGATCATCTTATCCCATGTCAGTAAAGATAGGATTGGTGAAATGTTTAAGTAATAGAGCACAAAATCTAAGCAGTACGAAGGAAAATCTAAGACAGGAAGGGAGGCATATAAGAGAAGTTTTGAAACTTAATAATTACTCTGATAAATTAGTGAGAAGGTATGTAGGGAAATGTAAAAATAAAATAAATAATGATAGTAGTGATAGTGATAATAATAGTGGTAATATTAATGACGACATGCATGTCAAACATGCGCAAGATAATGACAACACCAACAATAAGGAATCTAAATCATCAGTAGTAATTCCATACAAAGAAGGAACCTCGAAAACCTTACGCAGAATTCTTAACAAGGCGGGCAGGAATAAAAGTGGCTGGCATTCAAACCAACCACAAACTCAATCAGAAACAAACTTTGTCGGTTAAAGGATCAGTCCTATGGAGCCTTTAAAACAAAACAATTTAGTAGTTTATCTAATACCCTGCTGGAATGATTGTCAGGTCAAATACATAGGTCAAACTAGTAGAACAGGGGCAGTCAGACTGGCTGAACATAAAAACTTAGCAAAATCTAGATTGGTTGACACAAATAGGATAATAAATCTAGAGAATAGTTCAGCTATAGCACTCACGTCATCCAGTAAATATGAATACTGTTTCACTCACTGTGTGATACATCTGATAAACAAACTAATATGGAATTACTTACTGCCACCACAGTGCCCAAGTTCTACACATATATTAATATAATCCTAATGTTAGCCTATTATTATTATTATCATTACCATCAGTAGTATATTTTATATTATTAATCTTTTTTAAAAAAAATAATAAACTTTTTTTCCACTATTTGACTTCCCCATAGGGTATTACATCGAATTATGATTCGCATGAATTTAATGACTTAATGGAATTCATCCATTCGAAAGCTAATTCATCTGGTCAATCAATTGTACCTGAATATCAAGGTCTATTTTTCTTATCTAATCAACAAGAATTACTAGAGAAAACACATACCAATGAATCAATACAGAAAGAAGGAGGTGATCAGTCGGCGAATGCATTTACCTCTTTGTGGCATACACTATCTCATATATCGTCATCATCATCGTCATCGCCATCGAGTGTAAGTCAGCCTTTCACAATTGTTTCCCTCTCTTTACTTTCAGTGTCAATTCAGTGTCCTGTATCTTTCAAGTGTGATAGACAAATGAACTTTTTATGAGCATTGAAGTGTCTCTTGAATTGACTGTAACCATCATCTACTACCAGGTGTGTTTGTGTGTGTGTCAGTGATTTTATGGTGAAATACTCTTCAGCTATTTATACAAGTGAGTGGTCAGGATTCGATTCCAGGCCGGTGCACATTATACTACACCTTGTCCAGTTTAGCTAAGGAAAGGAGGAAAGTTGGTCGTGTGATGCTAGCAACTACTGTTATCAAAACTTTAAAAATGAAGCTTCAATCCCAGTTTGATAAAGCTTTTTAAAATCTGATGGCGAATGCGTCTAATCCTACACCCTCTATAGCTTAAACTACAAGAACAGTTAAAACGGTATATGTTTGAGACGGTGAGGATAAGATCAGGTGAGTCCAGTGTGTTTCAGTTTCAAGGTGAATATTAAATATCCACCGAAGGACAGAAATACATATGCTGTGTGAGTAGAAAGTCTTCGTTTTTTCGTTATGATTTAATCTTTATCCATTTTACTTAGAGATACACTTCACCTACGTAAGACAACATAATAATTCATTGCATTTCCTCAAGGTTTTATTATATTACTTGAGGGAAAACTGATGTCCAGAGGAGTTTATAAAACCCAACATGAAACAGTCTCAGACGTGAACTGACAACACTGGAGAAAAGCCATTGATTTTGCGTCTGAAATTCAAGGACGATACTCCAACACAGACTCTATGTCAACGTCTAAGCAAAGCGATGAACTGGGAACTTTCCTATTTCAAACATTTGTACCAATAGTAGCGGTTCAATGTTCACACAGAAAAGACCCTAAAAGACGTCCTACATAATCTTAGCTTCGCCTCATGCGCATACCGTTTTAACTATTCCTGTAGTTCACTTTCTATCGATATAACTATAAAACTTGGGCACTGTGGTAGAGTGTAACTCCATTATGGATAAGATTTTATTTTGATAAATCACACAGTATTATACAGTAATATTAACTGATGACCAAGTTTCCAGCACAATTCATTACTGCTCATAATCATATCAAGTTACTCACACAACAGTGGAATTAATACGTAGAATGAAGCCGTCTCTAGGAGAGTCTAAATGGTTTAATTTAATGCCTAAAACTAATAATGCTAGTAGAATGTATGGTACTATTAAAATACATAAACCAAGTTACCCCATACGACCAATAGTAGATTTCAGAAATACCCTTACTTATGAATTATCAAAACATTTAGCTCTAATAAAAGGAAGGAAAAAGTTGTGTGAGTAACTTGATATGATTATGAGCGATAATTTGTGCTCGAAACGTCATCAGTTAATATTACTGTAACACTGTGTGATTTATCAAAATAAAATCTTATCCATAATGGAGTTTTACTTTCTATCGCCTGTATTTATTTTTGTTTTTGATTATAGCTTGATTCCACACCGTATTTTCGGTACAAGCATGGAGTTTTCAGCATGTGATATCCGTAGTCCAAATTGTGCAGGCCGACCATTGCTATCAGGTGTGCGTTAGTAGGGGTTCGAACCCCGGATCATGTGCATGGTCGGTGAGAGTCCTAACCGCTGTGCCACCGACACACAATTATTTCAGTTATACGAGTGATCAGGATTCGATTCCCGGCCGATGCTCACTACTGCATCTCGTCCAATTTAGCTAAGGAAAGGAGAAAAGTTGGTCGTGTGATGCTAGCAACTACTGTTATCAAATGTCTGAGTAAAAATGGTCGTCTAGGGATTTGAGAACATTTATCAGCTTGGTTCTGAAAAGCTGTAGTCGAAAACACGAAAAATCCTGTACTATCATATTATACTTGGTAAATAAATACGATACACTAACATCGCTTTTAGAGTTGTGCACTACACCTGAAAGTTGTTATCACGCATAGAGTTCGCCCCTACAACTTCCACAAATAACTAAATCTGTTGCAAGAAGATCGACTAACCACCTAAGACGAAGCTGCCTGGAGTTCTAGTGAAGAGTTGTGATCAGTGGCAGGTGGGGTGCATCAAGTTGCCGAATGTTGAGAACAAATACTCATTGATGCTATTGGGTGGTGACGGGTGGTATGGTGCCATGTATACCGCGCGAATAGTGATTGAGTTCCATCCAGGTGGGTGAGAACGATGAACAGTTTCGCCTTGTGACGTGGAGATCATCCTGAGTTCAATCCCATAGTGAACTGATGCCAAAGATGGCGACCGCCGAAACAGCTCTCCAATGCTCTCCTCTGTGTGTTTTAGTGATTCTCAGTCTGATGTGTCAGGTCGTCAGCCAACTCATAATCATTAGTTTCACTCATAGGCTTGTGATCTTCGCTGGATATTTATCGCAGAGATTTAATTGTTTTTCCATCTCTCAATATCATCTGTCTTTGTGATCAATATATTTGTACTTCATAATTCTTCCTATTGTTAAGTGTCATTTATATGCATATATAATTTTAGGCTCTTTGTTCAAAATCGCATCTTGCTTCAGACCAGTCTTGGAAAGACAGACATAATGGCCAAAATGATCTTTTGGATGTATGGCGTAGAGATGCAGCTTATCGAATATTAGTAGATCATAGTCGGGCTATAGCATTCGCTTTAGCTGATGGTCTGCTACCTGGACGTCAAGGTTTATCGCTTAAAATCTGCCAACTAATGTATCGAGCATTTCGTGCCTCAGCATTAACTGGTCTTGATAACTGTCTGGTGGTCGACAAGAATCCATCGGAGAAAGTGAAATCTCTGCTTGGTGCTTTAGTGTGTCAAGTAGCTAAACAACATGTTCACAGACTTCATGCCTATTTTAATAGTATGAATGCTGTAAGGGGACCTAATTCCAGTGGGAATTCAGATGGTTTGACACCTGAACAAGTAGGTTTACTCGTTTTTAAAAATATCTTTTGTTGTTGTTATTGCTTATTTTAAAATGTTAGTTGGTTGTAGGCAATCGTCAGGGAATCCCTTTTTCTCTAATCTGGGTTTAGTGCTTATTTGCACTAGTGTCACATTTCAAGGTGTGCCTGAGAACTCTCGAAAGAATTCGATAATCACCCATCCAACTTGGACCTTGGTTTCTTGCTTACTGACTAGGACTCGTCAGCATGTGGTGTATGTGAAACCACGTTGGAACTGATATCCCTTCCTCGGAAGTGTTGTTACCGTGTCATTCAATTGTGCAGTAAGGGACATTATCACTAAGTTATTGGGACTCATTATTGAGTTGTTGTAGGGACTATTATACATGCTTTGATTCGTCACCGGGTGACGAGACCAGTGTCTTGTGTCCTATCCTTATTTATAGTGATGAAGCTAGTAGCTAAATTACTTCGTCATTAAGTATGCGTTGTTTGGGGTCACCAAGCTTCATAATTTTGTTTCTATTCAGTATTATGTATTACCCCTGTAAAATGTAAGATGCTGCTACAGGACTGAACTACGTCAACTCATAGCTTAGTGATAGGGAGTGAAGTGATAGAACATGTTGACCACTTCACCTATTTGGGATGTTGTATCAGCACCAACGGACTGATTGGTGACGAAATCTCAGCACGGATCCCAAAAGCTCGAGCTGTTTTCGCTGACTTACACCATCTCTGGAGTAGGTGTGACATCCGGCTAGCAACCAAGGGACGTGTGTACTGCTCAGCAGTCCTTCTCTATGGCTCTGAAACATGGCTAATACGAGCTGAAGACATGAAAAGGTTGTCTGTTTTTGACCACAGATGTTTACGATCTCTTTCTCACGTTAGGTGGTATAATAAGGTAAGTAATGTTGACGTTAGGCGTAGAGTGTTGGGCAAAAAGGGAAAATCAATCGACGAGGCTATAAAGTCACACAGATTGAGATGGCCAGGTCACGTGCTGCGCATGCCTAGCCATCGCCTCCCCCGACGGGCATTACTAGCTGATATAGGTGCAGGTTGGAAAAGAGTAAGTGGTGGTCAAACAAAAACATGGCCTGATCAATCCATGAAATCCTTGACAGTTAAACTGAGTCAGGTAGGGAGATGCAGACTCCTTCCGGGTTGGGACCCTCGGGACTCTAAGAATCAATGGCTGGAGACAATAGGTGACATGGCTCAAAATCGTTGTCAATGGCTTACGCAGATGTATTCAGTCTCTTGTGTAGTCTTTCATATTCCTTTCTACCATTACTCATTCTGTTTCACTCTTATACTTGTCAAAACTCTATTGATTCTCTTCACTCATTTTCTTGTCTACCTTTGTGTGCTATTTGGAAGGTGGCAACTCGAACTGCTGCACTTCGATGCCAAGTTCTATGTTGAATCCAGACAGACAGACAGTATGTATTACAGTGACTCTGAATAATAATACAGTAGGGATTCGTATTCGATACGGAAATGCAATAGCTGTCAAGTCGATTGATGACAGGTACACGACTGTGTTATTTCTCAGATGTTTCCTGCTGCCTTGAGTTCTGCAAACTGCAATTGTTTTAAGATTAGCGAAAATTTGGTGGGTTTATGAAGATTTCATTTCTTTTCACTTGTTGTTTTTGTTTTTTGCATAGATGGAATCTATCGTCAATGAAGAATTAACTTCCTTCGCACCTCGGTTACTACAAATGGAGCAGTCATTTAATCGATGTTTAGAAGAATGCAATAATGAAATACAATTGTCGAGTAAGGCAGAGAAACAGGGAGGTTTATTTATATTCCTTCTGTTGTTGTCGTCGTCTGCATAATTTTGATATCGTAGTGGTGTATTGTATCTGGGTGGGTTGGCAGTTCAATGATAGGTAGAATGCCCGCCAATCATGGCAGGGTGGCACGAGTTCCTATTCCTTACGAAGCACTCCTGAAACCCACCTAGTCTACTGGTAGCTAGCAGTATGCTTGGAGAAAACAGGGGAAGCTGAGTTTAAGGTTAGCAACTATACACCGTAAGAAAACAAGAGCTATGAGTTCTATCCTTTTGAACATATTACCGTCAGCCGTGGATTCTCAAAAGGTCATTCGGGATTTACAGCTTTTGAAGTCGACCGTTTCTATCGCACTTTCCCCTTCCGAGAGTGGTGGCATGACACAGCTAACTTGGTAATTGTCCGAAGGAAACATCCTACTTCTGTTGCATCCTTATTCTCCAGTAGTACTGTGCTGAGAGCTGACTGCTAGCCAAAGTTGGTAGACAGTAATTGACGTCAATGTTTATGTCCCGAATATTGGTGGTGAGAAAATGAAAACAAAGGCTTTGCGTAGGCGGATACAGTTAGCATATGGATGATCTGACACAGCCACAAAGAGATGCAAGGTTAACTTTCAGTGAGAAACAACCAATCAAAAGACTGTGTTTTCTACTAACAATAATCTACAATAATGTATAATTATATTTCAATAGTTTACACACAATGATAAGTTTTGGCATTGGTAATATTTCGAGCAAAATTACTGCCCGTGTTCACACCACTGTTGGACAATGTGTGTATTCTAAAAACTAATATGAACAAATGGAAAGAAGGACTTATAACAGAGTCGATATTCATTAAAGTCACACCGGATACATGTAACAAGGGTGACTCAGTACAACTATTAACAACTCGGAATATAATTCTGAATACAAACACATGAATGAACGTGGAGTATAACTCAGATACAAAAAAAAAATATGAATGAGCAAAAATAATGAACTATATATATGAGTACAGTAATGTACATTAAAATCTATAAATATGTGTTGATTTTCCTTAATAAACGATCTGTTGTCTGTCCCTTGTCTTCTGTTGTTACAGTAAAACTCCACCCCAGACACTCAGCATAATATGAGCGGCTCACACTCTTATAGTAGTAACTACGTTTGTGTGCGTCGGTGGCACAGCGGTTAGGACTCTCGCCGACCATGTACATGGTCCGGGGTTCAATCCCCTGCCGACGCACACCCGATATCTATGGTCGGCCTGCAAAATTTGGGCTACCGATATCCATGCTGAAAATTCCACACCTGTACCAAAAAATTCGGTGTGGAATCAAGCTGTTATCAGAAACAAAAACCAAGCGACATGCAAGGACATTTATTCCAGCCAGAGTATCTCGTTGAGTGATTGCAATATGCAAATCTGACCACTGGTCGGGTTCCGATCAAAAAGCAAACTAAATACTTTGATCTCTGTCCAGCACATATGACGGAATGTGCGAATTTACTTAAAAATAGATGAAACATGATTGTCTAAGAGTATTGCTTTTATTATTATTATTATTCATCTAGCGGAACAAGTAATGAAGCTTATGAATGGTGAATACGGTTATCATTTAAGCTGGGATATGATATGCGCACAATCACAATGGGCTGGTCTTCTCCCTCCCTTGCCATTATCGACTGAAGGGAAATATTCACACGATCAATCAAAATTGTCAACATTTAAAGGTTTCAAGGCATCAAATGCAGCCAGTGTTATTTCACGTCAATTGCACAATTCAAATGTACCGTTCACAAATGATTCACTGAAATACAACTTCCAGCGTAAATCAGATTCTGTTGTTAGCTGTACAAATAGTCAATATGGTAAGTTAATTGTACTTATGGGAATGTTATGTCTGAATTTGAAGAGAAAGTTGGTTAAATATTATCTGACTATTAGATGGTTGGAGGCAATCGGCAGGAAGCCTTGGACCGAGGTTTCGTGCTAGTTGGCACTCATCAGCAAGGCGTGTCTACAACCTTGAAGGAACTGATGTCCCTTCTGAGATTCGAACCCGCGTCACCCAGTGCTACCAGCAGTCAGAAACGTTACCACTGAGCTATTCAGGCTCATCTTCGGTGCAGACTGAATTCTATCAGTCATGTTTGCAATGTGGCCACCATGCTAGGTGGCTCGCCACTACGGTGCACTATGAACCATTACACTAGTTACTGACTAGTGTGCAATCAAAAATATTATCTGACCAACACGGATGATATTCATTTGCATATTAGATGATGCAGTATGCTGAGTGATATTGTCATGGAGAAGTCACTCAATGACGTAGGGAAACTGAATCGATTGACACGCCTAAGACACACGCTGTCCATGCTAATTCATTGCCTACCCCATTCGACATAGGATTAGATTTAAAAAAGGGGCTAGGTAGGGTGTGAGGTAGCCAAATGAAAACATGGCACTGATTCGTGAAGTCTTTGACTGTCGATGTGAACCAGACACATACAGAGGTGTAGACTGCCCGATCGTGGTCCTCCTTACGTAAAAAATCATTCTATTGGAGACTAGTGGTGACGCTGCTCGAAATCGTTTTCGATTGCGCAGATATGTTCACTCTTTAATATATGTGCAGAACTTGGGCACTGTGGTAGTAAGTAATTCCATATTAGTTTGTTTATTAGATGTATCACACAGTGAGTGAAACAGTATTCATATTTACTGGATGACGTTTCGAACAAAATTTATTGTTCATAATCATATCAATTGTAATCACATGACTTTGAAACTTGAGTTTTATAGTTTTCTTTGTTCTCTCCTATTTATCGTCGTTGGGGTAGTAGAATTCTCCAGATATCCGGTTGGACAGGTGTTGAATCATTCCTATTACATGTATTTGCAGTTGATTCGATAAGCAAAGCTTCTGTTGCCGATCTCCCCTTCCACCCTGTAACATGAGATTGTAAAACTGTCATCCTATCCCATCCAGCCTATTGTGTGTAACTGCATGTAGTGAGTGCTATAGCTGAACTATTCTCGAGATTTCTTATCTTATTCGGCTCAGCTAATCTAGATTTTGCTGCTAGGTTTTTATGTTCTGCTAGTCTGACTGCCCCTGTTCTACTAGTTTGACCTATGTATTTGACCTGACAATCATTCCATTAGGGTATTAGATAAACTAAATTGTTTTATTTTAAAGGCTCCACAGGACTGATCCTTTAACCGACAAAGCTAGTTTCTAATTGAGTTTGTGGGTGGTTTGAATTATTATAATATTATTATTGTATCCTTTAATTCCTACAGGAACATAGGGCTTCAGCCGTGCGTCTCCATTGCGTTCTGTTCTCTGCTAGAGTCTTCACCTGGCTCCAAGTCTGCCCAGACGTTTTCATCTCCCCTTCACATGACCTCCTCCAAGTCACCTTTGGACGACCAACTCGCCGCTTCCCTTTCGGGTTCCACTCGAGCGATGGCTTGTCTAGTGATGTCACTTGATGGTTTCCTCAGAGTATGGCCAATCCATCTCCATTTCTTCCTGCCTATTTGTTTCACAATAGGTTCCTGGTTGGTTCGCTCCCAAGAGATCTCTGTTGCTGATCTTTTCTGGCCGGCCATCTGATCTTGAGTATTGAGCGAAGACAACTGTTAATGAAGGTCTGTAGTTTGTTTGAGGTGCTCTTTATGACGCGCAGTGCAAGTCTCTGATCCGTATGTTGAGTAGCACTGACTTCACATTGGAGTTGAAAATCCGGATCTTATTTTTGATGCTGAGTGCTGTTGACCTCCACACAGACTTGAGAGTAGTGAAAGCTTGTCTTGCTTTTCCGATTCTTGCTTTGATATCCTCGTCAGTTCCGTCCGCCTGTAGTTGAAACGATGCTTCCCAGGTAGGTGGGTAGGTAAAGGAGGTTGTTTCTTCCAGGTTCCTCCCATTTATGATGATTGTTGTCAGTTGTTGTTGCTGCTGTTGGTGGTGTTGCCCAGGAATCTTCATTACTTGTGTTTTCTCTACGTTCACCTGAAGTTATATCTTTGATGCTTCTTCTGCCAACTTGTTGCTTTTCGCTTGCATATCTTCCGGTTTGTGGGAAATCAGACATATATCATCGGCGAAGTCCAGATCCTCCAAGTTCTCTTTTTGTGTGAGTCCATTTTATCCCTGTTTCCTCGCTGCCTGGCCGCTGTTTTTCGCATTATCCAGTCTACTGCAATCAGGAAAATCATTGGAGATAGTAGGCAGCCTTGTCTTACTCCTGTCCTCACTTCGAAGGATTCCGTAAGTTTCCCGTTGTGGATTACTTGGCATGCAGCATTGTCGTACAGCTGTTGGATGAGATGTATAATTGTCGGTGGCACCCCATAGTAGCGAAGTAGTTTCCAAAGCACCTCTCGATCGACGCTGTCAAAGGCCTTTTCAAAGTCGATGAAGTTGAGATAGAGAAGTGACTGCCATTCCAAGCTTTGTTCAATGATGATCCATAATGTGGCGATCTGATCAATGCATGACTTGTTTCTCCTGAATCCAGCCTGTTCCAATCGAAGTTTTTCATCTAGGGCATGTTTGATTCTCTCCAGGATGATGCGGCTTAGTATTTTTATTGGGATGGACAGGACCATAATTCCGCGCCAGTTCTTGCATTGACTTAAGTGTCCTTTCTTTGGTAGTTTGAATAAGTATCCTTTCCTCCAATCCTCAGGTACTTTGCCTTCTTTCCACACCTTCTCCAGTAGTGGCGTCATCAAGTCCGCTGTTGTCTCTGGGTCCATTTTCAACAATTCTGCTGTCATTCCATCTGGTCCTGCTGCTTTTCCAGCTTTTAGCATCTTGATTGCCTTCAGGACTTCTGATTTCGTCGAGGGGTTGGTGTTCACTGGTAGCTCTGTCTCAGTCGTTGGTATTGCTGGGCGCGTTGTAGGTGGTGGTCAATTTAGGAGTCTTTTGAAGTGTTCAGCCCAGTGTTTCCTTTGCTCCACTTGTTTGGTGAGTGACTTTCTATTGTCATCCTTCACCGGCTTGATTTGTGTCAAACGTTTGCCCGATAGGTACCTAGTAGTTTGGTAGAGTGTTGCGAGGTCTCCTTTGCCTGCAGCTTGTTCTGCCTCACTTGCCATGGTTTCATGGTACTTTCTTTTGTCTTCTCTGGCACTCTTCTTTACTCTTTTGTTCAGTGTCTTGTAGCTTGCATTCAAATCTTGTTTTTGTTGCTCATCGGTGCACTGGAGAATCTTTTGTTTCACCATCCCTCTCTCTTCTATTAGTTTCCAAGTGTCCGTAGTGAGCCATTGTTTGTCCTGTCTCTTCTCTCTGCCCAGAACTTCCATGCAGGTTTGACTCCACACTGTCATCAAGTTGTTCCAATGCTTTTCGACGCTGACCTCTTCGCCAGTGTTGATTTGTGTTTCGGCTTTGTCTTTTATACTTGCAGTGAAGATGTCCTTTGTGTCTTGGTCCTTCAGTTTTTGAGTGTTGAACTTGGCTCGTGACCTATCTGCAGCTCCTGATTCTCTGAAAGCTTTTAATTTGATTTGGATTGTCCCTTGTACGAGATAGTGGTCTGAGCCAATGTCTGCTCCTCTTCTTGCTTTTGTGTCCAGCAGGCTGCGCCTCCACTTCCTTGAGCAGCATTGAGATGAAGTCATTTGGTTTTTGGTTCGCCCATCTGGTGACACCCATGTAGCCTTGTGGATATCCTTGTGTTTGTATACGCTGCCACCAATCACTAGTTCATTGAAGGCGCAGAAGTCGGCGAAGAGTTCTCCGTTTTCATTTATTTCTCCGAGAGCTTCTCTACCCATGATGAGTTCCCTTCCTGTGTTGTCTGATCCCAGTTTGGCGTTCATGTCTCCCATTAGTATTTTGATGTCACCAGCTGGAGTATTGTCCATTGTTGTCTGCAGTTGTCTGTAGAATTCTTCTTTCTTTTCGAGGTCTGCGCTGTTTGTGGATGCATAGCATTGTATAATTGACACTTTCCTTCCTTTGGAGTTGAATCTGGCGGTTATTATCCTGGGCGAGATCGCTTCCCATTGCATGAGGGCCTTCGTTGCCATTGGTGACATCATGATAGCCACGCCCTCGGTGTGCGAGTGGTTATCTTCTGGGTGACCGGAGTAGATCACTGATTCACCCGTTGATAATTTGGTGAGTCCATTCCCATTCCATCTGCTTTCACATATCCCCAGTACTTGAATTCTGTATCTTTTCATTTCGTTTGCGATCTGGGCAGCTTTGCGAATCTCGTACATGGTACGGACATTCCATGTCCCCACACAGACTTTTTTTGTCTCAAGGAGATACTTCGTGCTGAAGTTTCTGTAGCAGGTTTGTTTACAGGGTGGGGTTGCTGGCCTCACGCTTGAGAAGGGGGGTTGTTGCATTAATTTATAATTTAGAGAGAAGCGACCTTGTGGATTGCTCCCCTTAAAAACCAGGAAAACAGGGAATAAACAAGCAGAAAAACACCAGCACGGGAAAATAATTCACAACAAGAAGGGTAACAAGCGACAACAACAATAATAATATCACAGTCAATTACAGTTAACCAAAATGATACCAAAATCATAGACTCACTGACTTGAGCCAACTTGAACATGTAAATCCATCAATATATATACAATTATAGGTATTAGTTAGTGTTAATCAAGCACAGAGTGGCAAATAGATAGTTATAGGTGATATTGATGTAGAATATTATATCCAAGGATTCAGTGTTTCAAAGTCAAATAATTGTGAAAGTTTTTCGCAACTTTTTGATAAGATATTCCACAAAAATCAGAGTTTTAGGTAACTATGTAAATGTAGCGCAGTTTTCGAAAAGCGCCGAAATGGGTGGTTTGAATGCCAGCCACTTTTATTCCTGCCTTGTTAAGAATTCTGCGTAAGGTTTCCGAGGTTCCTTCCTGGTATGGAATTACTAGTGATGATTTAGATTCCTTATTGTTGGTGTCGTCATTAATTTTATTACTATTATTATTTTTGTTATTATTATCACTATCGCTACTATCATTGTTTATTTTATTTTTACATTTCCTTACATATTTCCTGACTAATTTATCCAGTAAATAATACTGTTTCACTCACTGTGTGATACATCTATTAAACAAACTAATATAGAATGTTAACTCTTTATCAGCTCTCTATGGAAACTCAATTAGTTATTCGAACGTATAGCCTGAGATTATGTCTCGTCCATTGTACAAATGGCAATGAGTGACTTGATATAATTATGAGTGGCAATAACAAATTGTGCTCGAAACGTGGTCATCAGTTAGTATTACTTACTGTATAACACTGTGTGACTTATCGAAATAAAATCTAATCTATAATGGAGTTATACTCTACCACAACAGTGCCCAAGTTTTATACTTATAGCAATGAAAGTTAGTTGGTTCTCTGAAGCTAAGTTTTATTCAAAGGAATTGGTTTTTTTGTAGCCCATATAAGCATTTCGATATGTGCAAGAACATTGATCCTAGCAGGTTCGGAAGAAAATAGCTGATAATCATGTCTTCTCAACAACTTCAAACAGTCGGTGACAAAATGAGCAAAAAATTACCGACCCCGCGTAGTGCTCGTCAACTGTTTTGGAGCATTAGGAAAGTGGAAAAGTGAAATGATTTCCTAGAAAAATGTGACATGAGTTATTTATCGAGTTAAAGAACCACAGAGTTCGTTAGATACCGTCTATTTGGCCTATTTTACAACAGTACTGTGGTTGTACGTCACTAGTGATGGACTACAGGAGTGATTTTCGAGTTCTGGTGAGAAGTCAAGATCGAGGGGCTTTTATCGAGGTAAATGTTTAAAAACAGGCACTTGCTGATGATATTGGCTGACGGTGGCGCTCTATATTTCGTAGATATGCATTGGATTCCGTTGGGAGGGCCTCGTTAGCTGAAGTTTTGGAGTTCGATTCCCTGTGGTGTCATGCGTGAGTACTGCTTAAAAGTCCAAAACTAGAAATAAACAGTTGTTCAGTACTCCATGATGTTGCTTTGTAAACAATACTTCTATACTTAATGTCAGTTCGCAATCAAAATTCATAATCTCTCATTTTTTTGTTTTTGTTTTACAGATTTTCCTGATTGTCAAACACACTTATTGGGAGTTTTATTACCTTCAGGTGAAGCCTATACACTGATTACAAATCAGACAGATTTAAGTTCATATCTTGAAAAATCGTCAACAGAAATGCAAGAGAGTAGCAGTCATTCAAACATCACTAGTAAGGATTCAATAGGCTTTATTTTTGAACAAACTAATTTTTTCACATCATCCGGTGGTCAAGACAGTGATACTGGGTTTATTTATTCGCCTTCTAAGGTAAGACAAAACTTTTTTCTTAACATTTCACCTTGGCATTAGTTGTTCCGTGTAGGTGTACAGTTAAGTAATCACACTTTCTCTGCTATTGATTACTTTTATCACTGATGTACTAATGATTAGATAAGCCCTCAAGTGGAACCCGAACGGGAATTGGCGAGTTGGTCGTCAGTGTGAGGGTGACTTGGAGGAGGTCATGTGAAGAGGAGATGAAAGCATGTGGGCAGACGTGGAGCCAGGTGGAAACGTTAGCAGAGAACCGAACGCAATGGAGACGTGCGGCTGAAGCCCTATATTCATCTAGGAATTAAAGGAAACAATAATAATAACTTATGGAATTTACCCTAACTGACTTTATCGACCTAGAGGTTGACTTGTTACCAGGTAACAATCTTGTTGACTTAGAGTGTGCAGATGATACTGTTTTCCTAGGTGAAGACGTTGATTAGATGTGTAGCGTCTTCTGAACACCTTGAGCAGAAATCTTCAAATTTTTGGCATGCGATTTATTCCAGTCAAATTAAAGATGATGCTACAAGACCTAGTATCTGCATCGACTCGTATTCTACGGGTACAAAGTGAAGTGGTTGAGTGAGTTGACCAGTTTTCACTTATTCAGGGAGTTGTCTCAGCTTTAATGGACTGGCCAGTGATGCGATCTCAGCACACATCCCAAGGGTCATGTGGCATTTGCCAAACTGCCTCATATACGTGATATCCGGCTATCGAACAGTGGACGTGTGTACTGAGCAGCAGCATGTCGCTGTGACTTTGAGACTTGACCTTTGAAGATGGAAGACATGAAGAGAATCGATACCTTTGACCTTGAATATTTGCATTCTGTCCCTCTTTCTTCCTCATGTTAAGTGGTATGATATTGCGAGTAATAATATTGAGAATAGGCGTAATATGTCACATAAGTAGGGAAGCCAGTCGGTCGATGAAGTTCTCTGGGAATTTGTTACATATATCAAGCCACCGTCTTTCCCGACGAATGTATTATCTGTCATAGGATTAGATTGTCTGCCTGTCTGTTTTAGACATAGAACTTTGCACATATGTGCGGCAGTTCAAGTCGCCACACTCCCTCCATGTAGCACACAAAGCAAGAGAAGAAAGTAGAAGAAATGCATAACAGACACAGTAAACAGAGGTGTGACACAAAGGAATAGTAATAACGAAGAACAATATAGTTTCATTGGAAATCATAAGTCACAAGGAGTGGATGCATCTGCGCCATTGAGAACGAGTTTGAGCCATATCACCGATTGTCTCCAGCCATTGGTTTTTACCGTCCTGAGAACCTAACCAGGAAGTCTACACCTTCCTACGTGACTGGCTTAGACTATAAGAATAAAACTTGGGCACTGTGGTAGAGTGTAATTCCATTATGGGTAAATTTTATTTTGATAGAGTCTCCAGTGTTATACAGTAATATTTACTGATGACGTTTCGAGCACAATTTATTGCTCATAATCATATCAAGTTAATCACACGACTTCCTAAATTCATTTATATAGTTCCATTGTTTTTCACTTGATTTGATTGGTAGTATTATTTTGCATATTTCAGGTATGAGTGATGATTCATTTCTATTGCATGTGTTGGGTGTAGATTCGATGAACAAAGATTCAGTAATCAACCTCTCTTTCCACCTACCTAGATTACTTTTTAGAATTTTAACTCTCTCCCACCCTATTGTGTGGTTGTGTGTTAATGCATGCATTGCAATTGCCGAGCTTTTTTCTAAATTACTTATCTTCTCTGGGTCAACCATTCTTACCTTAGCTAAATTCTTATGTTCTGACAATCTGACTACCCCTGACCTACTAGTTTGACCTATGTAGTTGACCTCACAGTCATTGCAGGGTATTTTGTAAATTATATTATTTTGTTTAATTGGGTCCACTGGGTCCTTTAAACCTACAGAGCTTGTCCCTGAGTGAGTTTGTAGGTTTAAATGCCATTCTAATTCCTGCCTTATTCAGAATCCTACGTAGGGTCTCAGATGTCCCCTCCTTATATGGTATGACAGTGGATGACTTATATTCTCTCTTATTTATGTTATCATTACTAGTTCCATAATTATTTTTATTTTGTTTTTGGCCTTTAGTTATCTTCCTAATGAATTTTAAAGGATAATTATTCAACACCAACGCTTCTTCTATCTGTTTTATCTCGTCGTTTAGGTCTTTTTTTGTGCTACTTAGTGCTATGGCTCGGTTTGTTAGACACTTAACTAAGCCTGCCTTAACAGTTAACGGATGCGACGAATTAAAATCTAAATATCTATTAGAATGCGTTGGTTTTCTATACACACTAGTGTGAAGTTTACCTTCTTCTATTCGTTTTATTTTACAATCTAGCATAGCTAACTCTCCTTGTTCATCTTCCGATTCAAATGTGAATTTTATTCCTTCTACTAGTGAGTTAATATGTGTCAAGAAGCTAGAGATATGTTCTGTTTTTAACACTGTGAAAGTATCATCCCCATATCTCCACCATATTTTTGGAGTAGGATTAAACGTATTAAGTGCCATATTTTCCCAGCTATCCATAAATATATCTGCTACGATAGGGGATATTGGTGATCCCATCGCTACACCTTCAGTTTGTCTATATATTTTGCCTTGGAATTTAAATATAGTATATGTGAGGCATAGTTGAATTCCTAAAATAATTTCTTCAATGGACAGCTTTGTTCTATGATTGAGTTCAGCATCTGTAGTTAGTTCCTTTTTAACTGCTTCTAAGGCCATATTGACTGGTATATTAGTATAACGACTGGTTATATCAAAACTAACCATTGTTTCATCATTATCTAGTTGTATGTCATTTAGTTTATTTTTCATTTCATATGAATTAGTTAGTCTAGAATTTGAACGATTTCTAATGGGGCATAATATTAGAGCTAAATGTTTTGATAATTCATATGTAGGGGTATTTCTAAAATCTACTATTGGTCTTATGGGATAACCTGGCTTATGTATTTTAATAGTACCATACATCCTACTAGCATTATTAGTTTTAGGCATTAAATTAAACCATTTTGACTCACCCAGTGACGGCTTCATTCTGCGTACTAATTCCGCTGTGGATTTTTTAACCTTATTCATTATTGTGTCTACGGGCTTCTTACTTTCCTCATATGGACCCATTTCAATATGTTCATTGACTTTCTTGATGTAGTCAGATTTATTCAAAACTACGGTGGCGTTTCCTTTGTCAGCTTTTGCGATTACAATATTTTTATCCTGTTTTAGATTAATTAAAGCTTCTCTTTCCGATTTTGTCAAGTTTGATTTTGCCTTCTTTTGATTTTTTAGGGTCAATGCACATTGTGCTCGAACCTCTTCTGCTGTTGTTTTATCTATTGAACCTAGTGCTACTTCTATGTTAGGAATGACATCCTCTGGTTTTAGTTTATTAACTGTTACGTTGAAATTTAGTCCTTTCTCCAGTACTTTTATCTCACTGGAGCTTAGTTCCCTTGATGAGAGGTTGATCACCCACTTTGTTTTGTCGATAGAGGATGAAGCATTGACATCAATTTCATTTGCTGTGTTCTTTTCTTCAATAAGTTTGTTGAATTTTTTGATTTGTGTGTTTTTTGATTTTCTTAATGTACA
>OX235279.1:178791443-179022751 GCA_944472155.2 Trichobilharzia szidati
TGCTACTCTCAAACCATTTTTTTTGCGAATTGTAACATGTTTTCCAATACCTCTGATAACTTAGAGCTGGGATCTGTTAGTACTATCTCTCTTACTGTACCAGTTTTTAAGCCCAGAGACCCTCATCTTTGGTTTGCACGACTGGAACATTATTTGGCTAGCAATAAGCTAACGTCACAGACAGCTAAATTTGGCATTTTGAGTACAGTACTACCAGACGAAGTCGCCGAGCAGGTACGGCAATACATCGTTCAACCCAGCACGGAAGCACCTTACGACAAGTTGAAGGAAGAGGTACTGCGATGCACTTCGCTTTCAGATAGGCAAGCACTCGATCGCCTGTTAAGCAATGTTGAGTTAGGGGATAAAACCCCATCGCAACTCATGAGGCATATGCAAAGCCTAGTTGCCGGAAGAGAAATCGAAAAACGTCTCTTTTATCAAATCTGGCTGCGACGACTTCCCGCAAACATCCAGCAGGTTCTTGCTTTCGGAGATGACGACATTGACATAGAAAGGCTCACCGAAATCGCGGATCGCATGTACGAGAGGTCAACACCTCAATCTGTCGCTTCCACCAGCAGAATACCAGACACTCACGATAGAATACAGACTCTAGAACACAAAGTCGACACCTTACTGAGTCAGTTAGCAAAACTGACTACACGCACACAACCAAGCCGTTCTAGAAGCTCGTCTCGTCGACGTCTTTCTCGATCCCCTAGCACGTCACTACATCGCGATAATATTTGCTGGTATCACCGTAGTTATGGAAGCAAAGCACGACGGTGCCGTTCACCTTGCAATTTTCAGACTAAACCAAAAGATATATCGTCATGTGTAAAAAATACTGTTGGCAACCTACGATCTAACAGTCGTTTGTTTTATGTAACAGATAAAAATACCGGTACTACATTCTTAGTTGACACAGGAGCAGAGGTGAGTGTTCTCCCTCCGTCTACACAGGAACGTCAACATCCTGACCCAGCAGTTACGCTCCAAGCTGTTAATCAGTCCAGTATTGTTACATATGGAAGTAAACGAATGACTTTAGATTTTGGTTTAAAGAATACCTACACTTGGTCTTTCATCATTGCAGACGTCCCATCCCCAATCCTCGGTATTGATTTTCTGCAGCAACACAAACTGTTAGTTGATCCGATAAGCCCCAAGCTAATAGATTCGCTCAATAAAACGTACATTGCTGGTACGATTAGCCGTGCATCATCACTGAACTTGATGGTCACACGCACACCAGCATCTCCATATACCAATTTGGTAAGTCAGTTTCCTGACCTTTTAAAACCTCCTTTTCGAGGAACAGAACCGAAGCATCATGTGGTTCATCATATTAAAACCACTGGACCGCCAGTTTTTGCACGTCCACGACGCCTTGACCCATATCGACTTAAAATTGCCAAAACAGAGTTCGATAAAATGCTAGAGCTTGGTATTATTCGACCGTCCAACAGCTCTTGGTCTTCACCGCTTCACATGGTACCCAAAAAGTCTTCTGGTGAAATACGGCCGTGTGGTGATTATCGAGCTTTAAACAAGCAAACGGTACCTGATAGATACCCAATACCACACATCCACGATTTTGCTAGCAACTTACCAAATGTTAAAGTTTTCTCTAAAATCGATCTGGTCCGAGCGTATCATCATATCCCCATCCACCCGGATGACGTTCCGAAAACTGCCATTACCACACCTTTCGGTTTATACGAATTCGTACGCATGCCCTTCGGACTGATGAACGCAGCTCAGACATTCCAACGCCTAATTGACCAAGTACTCCGTGGTCTCCCTTTCGTCTACGCATACATCGATGACTTACTAATCGCAAGTGCAGACGAAGCCGAGCATTTGAAACATGTGAAGACAGTGTTTGAAAGACTGAACCAATACGGAATGACTATCAACTTAGACAAATGCGAATTTGGTAAGACCTCCCTGAAATTTCTCGGTCATTTAATCGATAGCCAAGGAATCAGACCAGTCCCTGATGACGTACAAGCTATCAAAGATTATCCATTACCAGATTCTTTTAAGAAATTACGACGATTTTTGGGTCTCGTTAATTTTTACCGGCGTTTTATACCGAACTGTGCCAAAGCTTTACAACCATTAACCGACTGCTTACGTGGACATAGTCGTTCATTCCATTTGCCCGCAGAAGCTGTTAAAGCATTCGAAAATGTCAAACAATTGTTAAATGACAAGACACTCCTGGTCAGACGTCAAAATGACGCTCCTCTGTCTCTCATGACAGACGCTTCAGACGTTGCCATCGGGGCAGTTTTACAGCAACAGGTACACGGCGAATGGCAACCCCTAGCATTCTTTTCGAAACGACTGAATCCTACTCAATGCCGCTATAGCACTTTTGGTAGAGAGTTATTGGCTGTTTATTTAGCAATCAAACACTTTCGACATATGCTGGAAGGTACAGCTTTTACTGTCTTTACAGACCACAAAGCTCTAACGAAAGCCTTATCAGCAAAACAGGATAACTACTCTCCGCGTGAACTACGACACCTCGAGTTTATATCTCAGTTCACCTCCGATCTGCGACACGTAAAGGGTAAAAACAATGAAGTGGCAGACGCTTTATCCCGTGTGCACATTGACAACATTGTATGCCCAGACATCGACTACGAACGTCTCTCAAACCTACAACGAGATGATGCCGAACTAACAAAGATCATGTCTTCTAAAACAACATCTTTAAAGCTAGACGCAATTCCTTTTGGCACGACAAAAATAATCTGCGACACCTCTACAGGTAAATATCGACCCTTCGTTCCAGCAGCTATGAAACATACAGTATTCGAGAAGTTACATAACTTGTCTCATCCCGGTGTCAGCGCTACTATCAAACTAATAAAAGAAAGATTTATATGGCCGAACATTAATAGCGATGTTAAGAAGTGGACACGAAATTGCTTGTCTTGTCAAAGAGTCAAAATCAACCGTCATACCAATGCACCACTTGGTCGCTTTCCTAACCCTGACTCTAGATTTGAACATATACATGTAGACATAGTTGGTCCACTACCTCCTTCCAATGGTTGCAACTACATTCTAACTTGCATCGATAGATTCACTCGTTGGCCTGTAGCAGTTCCAATAGCCGAAGTCTCCGCTGAAACAGTAGCTAAAGCTTTGGTCGAAAACTGGATAGCTAATTTTGGTGTCCCATCCATTATCACTACGGACAGAGGTGCTCAGTTTGAAAGCCGACTTTTTCAACAGCTAACTGAATTACTGGGCATCAAACAAATACGAACAACTGCCTACCATCCTAGTTCCAACGGCATGGTTGAACGCCTTCATCGACAACTCAAAGCTGCGCTCGCTGCTTCTTTGACTCAAAACGACTGGTCAACCAAACTCCCACTGGTACTGCTTGGTATACGATCTGCTCTAAAGAAAGATATTGGCTGCTGTGTTTCCGAACTAGTCTATGGAACAACATTACGACTACCAGGAGAATTTTTCACCCCAGGTAACCAAGTTCCACAAGATATGACTGGTTATGTGCACCAGCTAAAACAACACATGAACGAGCTCAAGATATCACTTCCACGCCAGCAGGAACGAACGTCATACATCCCACCACAACTGACAGATTGCACTGACGTCTTCGTCAGGAGAGAGAGTGTACAACGACCACTTCAACCCGCTTATGATGGCCCATTCAAAGTTCTAAATAGAAACGATAAAGTTATCACGATAGAACGACTGAATAAAGCAGAAGCCATCAGTGTCGACAGAGTCAAACCAGCGTTCATCGACGATTTCGAAGACAACGATAAAGATCAGCTGAACGACGTGCCAACAGCTACATCCACGCAAGCTTCAACGTCGCCAGAGAAGCCTATGAAAACTACACGCTCTGGTAGGAGAGTTCATTGGCCTAAACGTTATGTACAAATCATCAATATATAACTTATTACGAATTTTCATTTGTATTATCTTTATTCGTAATTGTCATTTAACAACTCATTTAACTGATTAATATTTTCATAAGTAAATCACGTCACTACTATTTTAACATCGATATTCCCTGTATTATTACATTTAATCATATAGCGCTTAATATTCACGTATCGTTTCCGTATACAGACTACAGATCCCCGGCCGATTGTATCATTCCTTATATATTCTACCACGATCATCAATCCTATTTTTTGTTTTATTATCGCAATTATTATCGGCCTTATTGACCGCATTAAATTGCTCATTTTTTCAGCTTAATAAATCGCTTTCTGTGTACTGTAGCTGTTACGTATTACGCTGATGCATGTTATTGTCGAACACTTAAATGTATTTTTTTAATATTTCAGTGTTCTGGTGGGGGAATTATGTAGTACCCCTGTACCAACTATAAACATACGTTTTTAATCTAATTTGCATACTCATATTATATGTTTACACATACCGATTTTATATGTACTTCGTAAACATTTGCCAATTTACTGTTGAACGTTACCTTGATACTTTTTCGAAATTTGACTACGGCTCTAATACACGATTATACTCTTCACAAGTGCCTTCTGATTTTACGTTGTGGGCGTCGAGTAGCCACAACGTCTGCGCACATTGATAAACGTGAAGAAGTACTAGGAAATACGTGTACGCTCATTTAGTCAAATAGAACACGCAATAGTACCACCCAGGGATATGGCGAGGTTACTGCCATCGCCACTCAGATGCCCTCAATTGTGGTAGAGCACACAAAAGTCCTCAAACTACTGTCTAAACTGAAACCAGGTAAATCACCGGGGCCTGATGGACTTCACCCTAAATTATTAATTTCCTTGGCGGATATAATATATATTCCACTCGCGGAGATTTTCCAAATGTCACTGACCCAGGCTAAGCTACCCAGGGACTGGAAGGATGCCATTATAAGCCCTATATTCAAAGAGGGGGACAGGCAATTGGTATCTAACTACAGGCCGGTAAGTCTAACATGCATTATAGCAAAGGTAATGGAAACTATTATAAGGGATCAGCTATTAGCTTACGTTGAAACAAATGGCTTACTGGCAGTTGAACAGCATGGATTCCGACCAGGACGATCCTGCTTAACAAACTTACTGTTAGCTAGGGAAGATTGGGTCGAGGCCAGAGATAAAAACCTTCTGTTGGACGTGGTTTTTATTGATCTTAGCAAGGCATTCGACAAAGTATCCCACTTAGGTCTCCTTAGTAAACTTAAAGGTTTCGGACTAGACCAATGCCTATGTGAGTGGTTTAGGGATTACCTAATGGATAGAAGGCAGAAGGTTAGGGTTAACGGTGTACTATCAGGGTGGAAAGCAGTATCCAGTGGAGTGCCCCAGGGAACTGTATTAGGCCCCTTGCTATTCCTATTATACGTTAATGAGCTACCAGGGATTCTTACTTCATCTTCATTGTTATTTGCAGATGACATTAAGATATGGAAAACTGTAAACAATAGCGAGGACAGGTCGGCCCTACAAACTGATCTAGATAAATTAGCGGAGTGGTCGAACCTGTGGAGTTTGAAAATGAATTCTAGGAAAAGCGCAGTAATGCACTTAGGTCAGAAGTCTTATACGTCGTACTCCCTAGGGGACACAGAACTACCTGATGTTAACGAACAGAAGGACCTAGGAATCATTGTCAGCAATGATTTGAAAACAACTGCAAACTGCAATGCAGCCGCAGCTAAGGCTTTTCGAATGCTATGGGCACTCCGTAGGGCTTTCAAACGATTAGATGAGGGCATGTTCCAAATACTCTACGCAACATATGTTAGGCCTCATCTAGAATACTGCGTACAAGCGGCGGGTCCATGCTTCAAAAAGGAGGCATATATCCTGGAAAGAGTACAGAGAGTAGGAACGAAACTAGTTAGTGGTATATCACACCTTCCTTATGATAAGAGGATGGAGCATCTAAATCTCTTTCCGTTATCATACCGAAGGAAGAGAGGCGACCTAATTTTGGCTTACCGTATACTTAAGGGTGATTTAGGAACTGACCTTTCTAAACTTTTCTCTCCTTCTAGGATACATTTACGGGGTCACCGCAAAAAGGTGCTCAAACCGAGGACGATTAAAATACGTGCAGAATTTAGATTCTCTCATAGAGTGGTCAACGACTGGAACTCCTTACCTGATTCAGTAGTAACAGCTCCATCGGTGAACGCTTTCAAAGAGAAGTTAGATCTCTGCAGAGATATATTTTGCAAGGATTAACACAGGCCACAAGAGCCTTCTATCCTTATCAACTGAATCTGAATCTGAATCTGAATCTGACCACTGTGTGAGAGAATCTAAACTCCAGACGTATTTTATTCGACCTTGGTTTGAGCATCTTCTTCTGGTGACCCCTGAAATGTATCCTAGAGGGGGAGAAAAGGTTTGAAAGGTGAATCCCTAAATCACCCTTGAATATACGGTAAGCCAAAATTAAGTCGCCTCTCCTCCTTCGGTATGATAATGGGAAGAGATTTAAATGCTCCATCCTCTTATCATAAGGAAGGTGTGAGATGCCATTAACTAATTTTGTTCCTACCCTCTGTACTCTTTCCAGGGTATGTGCCTCCTTTTTGAAGCATGGACTCGCCGCTTGTATGCAGTACTCTAGATGAGGCCTGACATATGTTGCATAGAGTATCATTGATATAAGAATAAAACTTGGGCACTGTGGTAGAGTGTAACTCCATTATGGGTAAATTTTATTTTGATAGAGTCTCACAGTGTTATACAGTAATATTTACTGATGACGTTTCGAGCACAATTTATTGCTCATATGATTATGAGCAATAAATTGTGCTCGAAACGTCATCAGTAAATATTACTGTATAACACTGTGAGACTCTATCAAAATAAAATTTACCCATAATGGAATTGCATAGAGTACTTGGAACATACCCTCGTCTAATCGTTTGAAAGATCTTCGAAGTGCCCATAGCATTCGAAAAGCCTTAGCTGCGGCTCGATTACAGTTCGCCGTTGTTTTTAAGTCATGGCTAATAATAATTCCTAAGTCCTTTTGTTCCTTAACATCTGCCAGTTCTGTGTCCCCCATGGAGTACGACGTGTAAGACTTCTGACCTAGGTGCATTACCGCGCTTTTCTTGGAATTAATTTCCAGACTCCAAAGGTTAGCCCATTCGGTTAATTTGTCTAGATCGTTTTGTAGTACCAACCTATCATCGCTACTATTTACGGTTTTCCATATCTTAATATCGTCCGCAAATAGTAAGGAAGATGACGTAAGAATTTTTGGCACTTCATTTACGTATAATAAGAATAGCAGGGGGCCAAGTACCGTTCCCTGACGTACTCCACTTAGTACTGCTTTCCACCCTGACAGTACACCATTAACCTTTACCTTCTGCCTCCTATCCATCAGGTAGTCACTAAACCACTCGCATAAGCGTTGGTCTAGTCCAAAATATTTAAGTTTACTAAGAAGACCTAAGTGGGATACCTTACCGAATGCTTTACTAAGATCGATAAATACAACGTCCAGTAGATGGTTCTTATCCCTGGCCTCGACCCAATCTTCCCTAGCTAACAGTAAGTTTGTCAGGTAGGATCGTCCTGGTCGGAATCCATGCTGTTCCACTGCCAGTAAGCCATGTTTTTCCGTATGAGCTAAGAGCTGGTCCCTTATGAGTTTTTCTAACACCTTTGCTATAATACAGGTCAGACTTACAGGCCGGTAGTTAGATACTAACTGCCTGTTCCCATCTTTAAAGATAGGGCTTATAAAAGCATCTTTCCAGTCTCTGGGTAACCTAGCCTGGGTCAGAAACATCTGAAAAATCTCCGTAAGTGGAATGTATATTATATCCTCCAGGGAGCTTAGCAATCTAGGGTGAAGTCCGTCTGGTCCAGGTGATTTACCTGGCTTCAACTTAGACAGTAGTTTCAGAACCATTGCATCATCTACCACAATTAGGGGCATTTTAGGGGCTACACCAGTTACCTCGCTACACCCCGGGGTGGTATGATTAGGCGAAAAAACATCACGGAAATATTCGGAGAGCTTCTCAGCTTTTGTTTCGTCTGATTCTGCAGCCTCTCTTGTGTTGCTAATGAGGGACGGTATGCCACTACTAGTTTTAGTCCTGCGTTTGATATACGAGAACAGTCTTTTTGGATAATGCACACAATCCAGTACTAACTGTCTCTCATACTCTATACGACTTTTGTCAATCTCAATCTTGCAAAGGTTTCGAACTTTGCGGTATTCTACTCAAAACTCATCCCTCCCAGTCACAGCAAACCGGTCCCATAAGTTCTTTCGTTTTCTTAGTAACCTCCTTATTTCATTACTAATCCAAGGTGGTTTGTGAGGTAATTTTCGAGGCGTAGACCAAGGTACAAAGGGTGCAGTGACGCACTCTAGTGTATTCCTAAATCCCATCCAAGCCTCCTCGACAGTCTGGTGTGTGTTAACAGACCAGTCAGCTAGGGTTGCTGCATTTCGGATTGCAGGTATATTCGCTTTCCAAACGTTTGGGCGAGCGCCTGTTGACCTATGTATGACGGCCTGTATCCTGAACATAAAAGTAATAACTATGTGGTCACTACTGCCTAGCGGCGCCAGGCACCTAATGTTACCAACATCCTCCTTCTGGTGTGTTAGCACCAAGTCTAGAGTGGACGGATCATGTTCAGGATGGTATCGTGTTGGTGCATCCATATGCTGCACAAGTGCGCATTCAACTACTGCCAGTATTAGTTCCCTATTGAAACAATTGTACGAAGTAACTGATGTTAATTCCTCCCAATTAATATGCGGGGCATTAAAATCACCTACTATTAGACACCTATTCTTTCTACTCCACGTCCTGAGGTGATTTATAACGGAATTGTCAGCTTGGCTGGTAGGGCTTCTATAAATAACCCCTATCGTTACAGTGCCTTTGTTCAAGTTAATGACACAACCTGCGGCTTCACAGGTGCCACTGTCATGAACTTCCGACAACGTCGACCTAATTTCTATGTCATCTCGAATGTATAGAGCGACCCCCCACCTTTCCGGCTACTTACTCTGTCTGCTCTAATGCGGATGTACCCAGGAATGAGTGGAGTTAAGTCTACACCCATTAACAACCATGTTTCGGTGATAGCAATCACATCCGGCTGTAGTTCCTCAGTCAACACTCCTTGTTCGGGAAGCTTATTCCTAAGACTACAAGCGTTCGTGTAGCATACTGAGAGACCTATGTGTTCACTGGACTTATGAAAAGAGGTCTGGGTAACATAGGTTTCCGAGACCTCACTACCCGAAAACCCAACAGTTTGAGGTCTTTTTCACCCTTTTCTAATCGGGCCTTTAATTCAGCCACAGCTTCTCTTCTCCTAATTCTATCTGGCAAAGGCCAGTCTGGCCTAATTCTCATTTTTTATTCTTGATCTTGAATGCGTTGTTGAGAATAATAGTTTTCTCCATCTCGTTCCCCAATACTACCTTCAGAAGTCGTGGGGAACTTTCCGTTGCATCGGCGATTCGTTTACCGATTCTGATAACTTTCCTTATGTGAACACCATTTGTTTTTTTCCGGAAGTATTTCACGGATGATGGAGCTAACTATTTCGAGATCGTCAGCATGTCGAGCAGCTGGATCTAATTACGCATTTGTCTGAAACTCAAATTAACAATATGATATTTGAAGGGATTTAGCTTAAGATGGTTTCTGAATAGAAGCCATTCATTTAGGAACGGTTTGACTGAAATGTGACTAACATGGAAACAGCCAGACGGACTGTCTGCATACTTAACAAAATTGGCTTCATCAGAATGAGGCTAGTTATGTAAGAAGAAATAAAACAGCGAAGGAGAGAGAACAACATCTTGAGGAACTTCAGCCACAGTAAGCAAAGCAGTCGAATACTTCTCATTATACACCATGTACTGCTTCATATATCAGAAAAGTAAGATTGAAACCCCTTATCAATACAGCACCCTTCTTGTTCAACGAAAGAGCCCTAGGTACAGAGTCAGTGCAAGATGTGTACACTAGGAACCCACACCGAACATATCTGGCTGGAGAGTACATCTATCCTGTTGGTGAACAAGTTGTTTTGGGTCTTTAGAAGCCTTCGAGAAATGTTCAAAGTTAAGTAAATGCTTTTTTAATTATTTTTTAAAATAGTGAGGTAACAGCACTAGGTATAAACTCTACACATAATCCGCTTAATAATTGAGGCACGTGAACAATTTTAATATCTATCCAGGAAAGAGACACCAGGTTTATGGATAATGATCCATTTAAAATGTCAGTAAGAGGATAACATAAAATATCCAAGCATTTTCTAAGGATAATAGCGGCCTCAGAATTTGGACCTAGGGGTTCGGTAGGTTTCAAGGACTGCAGACATTTAAGATCGTCTACATTAAAGTTATGGGAGCGATCATGAAGCCAGAAAAAAAATACTCAGTTTGAAACCGAATACAGGCAGAAATTGATATTGTTACAGTGAATAAGATATGTCTTAACCCAAGCAGATTATAAAATGAGGTATGCCTTACTTTGTCGTGCAATGTATGCGTAGTGATATTCTGGCATTCTCACAGTTCGCTCAGGAAGCACTTCTTACCAAGTCACATTTAGGTTGTTTGTTTCATGTATAATATTGCACACTACTTAGGCTATTAAGTGATGATCTCTCAAATGGATGTTATTTGGGGAACAATCGAGTAGGTGATTATTGGGTTGACCTTGGTGCATACACGCTTTAAATCCTCTACACTAACACAGTTTTTGGGGTTGTTTTCCACTAAGACTTAGAATTTGCTCATATTACTATTACCATTTGTCCCCTTAGTTTCGATTGGAGCATAAGCCTTCAGGAGTACATGCATCACCATTACACCTGGTTCAATGCCATCATTCTTAACTAACCTCACAACTACCCAACATTCTCCATTTCAACTTCCTCCACCTGACTTACTCCAAGCCACTCTCCTAATCAAGCCCAACTTGTCGCTTCCTCTTTCTGATTCACTTAACAGCCTGAGGTCACTCGAAGATTTCTCTAGAGCATTTCCAATCAGTCTCCATTTCCTTCAATAACTTTATTGGTTAGACAGTAGGTTGTTGAACTATTCGCTGGATTCTAGAGTTCCTTATTGTCTTTCCCTAATGGCCGTTCATATGGTCTTCAGTATACAGGCAGTAAAGTAGCCTGTTTAATACGCTTTTCATGACTGACGTGTCAAGTCCCTGAAATATGTACAAGTATTAACTGAGCTGAAACCAATGTGGGAAATTCGGATGCTCCTTCTTGTGTTAAGTATCATATTTGGATATCCAAATTGATTTCTGAGTAATGGAAAGCTGCTTTAATTTCAAGATCTGATCCTGACTCTAATTCTGACATCAGCATACACTGAAAAGGTGTGAATTATTAATGGAACTATGTGGAACTGACTTTCCCAAAAAGCTACTCCTGCAGAAGACGACTTCCTAAGCCGATTTACCGGCAAAACACTCAAGATAAGCAGTCAAAATTGATTACTAAATCAGCTCCAGAGAAAAGTGTCCTTTTTACAGTTTACAATTTATTTAGGATAGTAGGCTATATGCCCGTGTTAACCCTTTCGATCTGTTACACAAAAGAGGTCTAATCTCACCTTGAATGAATCAACGGATGGCACTGATACGACCTGTTTCGGTAGGGAGTTCCAATGGTTCACAATTCGATGCGGAAACGGATCTCCAGACGCAGACGATTCGATCGTGGCTTTTGAACCTTGAAGTGATGTCCTCGCAATTGGTTGGTGCTAGAAGGAAGAAATAAATTAGATAAATTTGCTCCAAAATCATTTCTTAGGATACGGTATGCTAGTATTAGGTCACCCCTAAGTCATCTGTATGACAGTGGAAATAAACCTAGTCGACTTAACCTCTCCTCATATGAGAGGGTTGAGAAACCCTTTATTAGCTTAGTTCCTACTCTTTGCACCCTTTCCAATAAGTCTATTTCGTATTTGAAACACGGGCTCGCTGCCTGGATCCCATATTCCAAATGAGGTCTGACATAAGTCGGATATAATATACGAAATATTTCATCGTCAAAATTCGCAAAAGCCTTGCTTGCGTATGGCCCATAATATTCGAAAACCCTTAGTGGCTGCAGCTCTACAGTTTGTTGCTGTTTTCAAGTCATGCTGCACAACCACTCCCAAGTCCTTGAACTCAGTGACCACTGGGAGAGTAATGCCATTCATTGAGTAATTGTGCACGTGACTATGAGGTACATGCATAACTACACTCTTGCTTAAGTTAATCTTCAAGGCCCAGTGCTTACACCAATCACTTAACAAGTTTAAATCTTCCTGCAAAGCAAGTTGATCACTGTCATCGTGTAAAGCCCTCCATATCTTGATGTCATCAGCAAACAGTAAGCAGGATGACTTAACTACCGATGGAATCTCATTAACATAAACCAGGAAAAGAAGTGGGCCTAGAATTGTACCCTGAGGAACGCCACTCTTAACCGATTCCCATGTTGATAAAACCCCGTTAACTCGTACTCTTTGTCTTCTGTCCTTTAGAAAGTCTTGAATCCAGTCGGCGACCACTTTATTGATTCCCAGACTGCCTAACTTTACTAGAAGACCTGAATGAGAAACCCTGTCAAACGCCTTGCTAAGGTCGATGAATATGGCATCCACCGGTATATTAGCATCAGCTGAGTTTGCCCAACTTTCTCTGGCCAAAAGAAGGTTTGTTAAGTAAGAATGACCTGCTCTAAAACCATGCTGTTCCACAGCGAAAAGTTTGTTCCCTTCAATGAACTGAATGATAGCATCACGAATTATTCTTTCTAGTAGTTTAACAACAATACTGGGCAAACTAACAGAACGATAGTTCTGAACTAAGTTTCTAGATCCGGTTTTGAAGACCGGACTAATGACGGCATCTTTCCAGTCTCTTGGACATTTAGACTGGTTCAGAGACATATTGAAGATTACCGACAATGTCTTGGCTATGTTTTCAGCCAATGCTTTTAATATACGTGGGTGGAGTTCATCAGGGCCACTGGACTTACCAGGATTGAGCCTTAGAAGCCACCTTAGGACACTATCTTTTCCAATGTATAAAGGTGCGATTTTCAAGTTACCTTCTGGAAAAGTTACAAAGCTGGTATCAATATTATCAGAGAATACCTGACTAAAGTGCTTGGACAAAGCCTCAGCCATGTTTGTCTGATCATCTTCAAGCATAAGAGGTGGGATAGCATCACTCTTACGTGTTCTTCTCTTGATATATGAGAAGAGTCTTTTTGGGCAGCCTGGTGAACTTTTAACTAACTGGGTTTCGTAAGCTATCCTTGACTGGTGAATCGAAGTTTTACACTGGTTTCTGGTTTCACAGTATTTCAGCCGGAACTGCTGTAGCCCAGTAGAAACAAAGCGATTCCAGAACCTTTTTCTCCGTCTTAGGAGTGTTATAGCTTGTCTATTTATCCATGGTGGTCGATTTGTTGGCCTTTTAGGAACCCTCCAGGGAATGAAATCAGTGGTAACCCTCTCAAGTGTATCCTTAAATCTATCCCATTCATCTTCAATGGATGAGACAATATTGACTGACCAGTCGGTAGTTGAAGCACGCTCCTTTATAGCGACTATGTCAGCATGCCAAAGACTAGGTCGAAATTTGGGTTGAAAACTGGCTAAATTGCCAGCCCTTAAGTTAAAATCTAACACCCGATGATCACTGTTTGCTAGAGGTGGATGAATAACTAGACCATCCACATCGTCGTTGTCATGAGTAAGCACTAAGTCCAGCAAGGAAGATCCTTGGGCAGAACCGAATCTTGTACTACCTAGGACATGTTGTGTCAGGGCATTTTCCATGGTAGTCAAGAGTAACCGGCCGTCAAACTTATTAGCGGATCCTGGAGATGTGACAGCTACCCAGTCTATATGAGGTGCATTAAAATCACCTAGAATTAGACAGCTACTGTGTTTACTCCATTGTTTGAGGTGATCTAAAATAAAGTCATCACACTGACAATAGGGACTTCTATACAGAACTCCAATGAGTAGAGTGCCAGTTGCAAAGCTTATTTCACAGCTAATTACCTCACTCGTCCCACTGTCATGCGCTTCAGATTTCACGGAACGAACATGTAAGGAGTTGTTGATGTACAGAGCAACTCCGCCACCTCTACGACCCTTAACCCCGTCGCTGCTCAAGCAACTAAATCCGCATAGCTCAGGTGTGTCATCTAATCCAGAAACCAGCCATGTTTCAGTAATGGCCACAATACCTGGGCTGAGGTCTTCCACTAATACACCTAGCTCGTGAAATTTGTTCCCAAAACTACGTATATTAGCGTACACTACCTTCAGGCTTCCTATGCGGTCTGGCTTATCCACACAGATCTTGGAAGCATACGTTTCCAAGACCTGACTATTTGAAAACCCACCAGTTTAAGGTTAGTCTCACCATTTTTACGTCTTGTTTCTAGCTGGGAGAAAACTTCTTTTCGTTTAAGTCTGTCTTCAAGAGATAAATCAGGTTTGACTGAAATTCCTGACCCGGGAAGGTTGTGTACATTAGCCAGTAGATGATTCCGTTCATCAGGAGAACCTAAGACTACCTTAAGCAACCTACGCTGATTAGAACATTCATCATCTCTTTTGCCTTTTCTAATCGATACTCCAGGGAAATTCGCTGGGAGCATCTTCCTTATAATACTACTCACTAATTTAAGGTCGTGATCGTGCCTTTTCATGGGATCAGATTCTTTGGACTCTTCTAAATTTCCGACAATTATGTTAGAGTCTAAGGAGAGCTTGTCGTATTCAGCAATGGCTACGTCTTTTCTCACCACTATTGATGCAGCCTTGCTACAGGTGACAGATATTTGCCTACCATCAATATTACTATATTTCTTCCGATTGCTTCTTTTTGTTACCCACTTATCATCTGCCTGCAGTTGCTTCTCAGGGCTGCTGCAGTTTTTGATGGTACAATCAAGATCAGTGTCTGCACCAACTTCATGGTGAACTTCGCTTACAGTGTTCTCTGGTGCTGAGATGCTGTTTACAGCTTCCGTTTCGTTACCTTTTCGCTTACTAAGACGCTTCGAACGCCTAGTAGGTTTTACTTTTTGATTTGGAATTCAAAGGTGATAAGGCTTCAGAAACGCTCAGAATTTGTTCTTCCCAAGTCCGTAAGACATTCTTTGCTGCAAAGGCACAAGTGTCCTTCACCTACCGTATTTTGTTCGCCGTCTGTGTAAAGATAAGCTACCTCGTATGGCAGCCTCCGTGTATAACGATCAGTTCACTTGATCTTGTGGATCGTGGCACGTTGGTCAAAGTCAGAGAACGCTTTCCACTCAGATACGAGAACATATTCCATCACGGTTTTACAAGGGAGAAAGGAAGGGTGTGAGAAGCTGTATCCTGGAACTCTTGGTCGACTTCCTTTATTCAACTAAACCCAACCATGACTTTAAGATCAACAATCAAATTCATGCTAATTTTCAGCATTCTTTTCGTTCCGAACTTCTGAAGACAGTGGAGACCTTGGTCATTCATGAATTCAACTTATACCACCTCTGTATACAAAAGAAGTGCATACAGTTCCTATTTTGACTTTGATCATAGATAAATAAAACACTTATTTATTTTTCAGTAGTTGCTTTGTAAGCATTAGATCTGTTTCTACGAGTTGATCACAGACTGTTATCAGTTAGAGAACCATTGAAAAGCAGGGAGCACTGGACAGATGTTTCATTCTAGTTTGGGAATCATCGGCAGTACTCACCACTGGAGTTTGAACCCAGGACCTTCCGGTAAGAGTCTGCGATCAACTTGTAAATACAAATACAATCCTTACAGACCAACTACTGAAAATTAATCTGATGTTCGCTAGTGACTTGCTATAGGACGGAGTTTCCTGGATTCCTAGTGAGAAGTTGTGACCAGTGAGGTCCATCCAGTCAATTGTAAGGATGGATGTTCCACCGATGACATCGGTTGGTGGTCGCGCTAAATTGATTTTGACTTGATTATAATTATAGCTTGAAAACATACAGTATTTTTGGTACAAGTATGGAATTTTCAGCATGTGATATCCATAGCCCAAATTTTGCAGGCCGACCATTTATATCAGGTGTGCGCCGGTAGGGGATCGAACCGCGGACCATGTGCATGGTCAGCGAGAGTCCTAACCATTGTGCTACCGACGCACACGAATTAGCAGAAGTTAGAATTCATGGACTGGCCACTGAATCAAGTATATGAGCCTGCATTGTAACTGGAAGCTCCTGGGTTCGAACTCAGTGGATACGTACTGCCGAGGATTCCCAAACTAGGATGAAACAACTGTCCGGCACTCCCTGGTTTCCGATGGTTCTCTAACTTATTTATTTGCTATTCGTCTTATTTATTTACTTAATTCCTTAATTCTCACAACTGTTATTACTTTTGTTTTTACTTTGAACAGTTTCCGGTGTTATTTCACTTGTCCTATTTATTATCTTCAGTCGATTTGTTCTTGGTAATGTTAAATTCCAACTTATCAAACTTCTTACCATGTTACAATGAGTTTTATTTGTCCAATAGCATTATTTACCCCATTATAGATAAGATTTTATTTTGATAAACCACCTAGTGTTATACAGTGATATGAACTGATGACGTTTCGGGCACAAACTATTGCTCATAAAAATATCAAGTATAATGGAATTATACTCTATCAAAGTGCACAAGTTTTATACTTATAGCACTATTAACCCTTTTAATTTTGTATTCCTTCCTAAGATATATACATTCTACGAAATGTCATATATATATATATATATACGATGATACAGCTTGGAAAAAAGTCCCTTCACTGATTGTGGCGTTCTTTATATGTCACTTCACTTGATGCTGCGAAGACAAGTATATATATATATATATAGGTCATTCCATGTGTATTCTGTCTGAAAGGGTTCAAGAAAATTATCCCTCGTCAACTGTGTTATTTGTATAACACTTCTACCTTGAGATTTTTGTACACAGGCTGATTACATCGCTCCCTGCCCAAAACCCTGCATCATAGGGTTGTTGTGTTCATACCTTTTTTCGAGAATACGAATCACTCGACTTGACTGTTTACTGAACTTTGAAGGTGTTGAACTTTCTTCATTTGTTTTTGCGTGAAATATCATATTATTCTAAACCTTATGTTGATATTTCTGCTGCCAGCCTGGCAGTATATATTCCTGTTGTTTACCAATTAGATTCTGCTTGTATGAATAGCTTTCTACTTGCAATTATTTGACAAATATCTTCAAATATCCTCACACTGAACCTTTTTCGTAGTCTTATATCATATTAACCTTATGAAAAGTCTTTTATTCGACCTACTCCATAAGGAGGTTGAGACTTTCTGTTGTACAACTCAACCTGTTCTTTTCCAGTTTATTAATTTTTTGTATTCTACCCAGCCTACTTTATTGTTTCTCTTTATTCTCATCTGGACTCGTGCAAAAAGAGATTATCTCTTGCTACGCTGGACTTTAAAAGCTCTAAACACGATTAAGTGATTGGCTTTGATGCGAATAACAGAAACTATTACTGGTGGACATTCAATTTTCTGCAAGAACTCGGCTATTTTGTCATCCATCTCGTTGTATACTGAACACTCTGTTCTTCATTTACTTACATGTTCTTCTCAGTTATTCCTTAAGGGAAAAAGACTAGAAGCGTTTTCTGATATAAGTATGAAACTTGAGCACTGTGCTAGAGCATAACTCCATTATGGATAAGATTTTATTTTGATAAAGTGTCACACAGTGTTGATATACAGTAATATTAACTGATGCCACCACGTTTCGAGCACAAACTATTGCCACTCATAATCATATCAAGGCACTACTCACACAACTTTTTTCTTCATTTATATGCATGTGTGGAATTGACTAGATATTTGAATAAAAATTAATATGGGATAATGTACATTCAGAAATAATAATAATATGAGTGTTATTGATGAAATACAATCAGATGGGAAATAAGACGAGTGTTTTTATAGTCAAAATAAGTAACTTTTAGAATGTTGTGATGGGCTTGAATTGAAATAGAACTTTAAGATTATTTATTATCCTCTTCTGATTTGACTGACTGACTGTTGGTAATAATATCTTCCATATTTCTGGTATTTGCATTGAGTCATTTCTGTTGCATGTATTGGGTGTAGACTCAATGAAGCAGGCAGGATTCAGTAATCAATCAATTCCGTAATCCTTGTTCATTGAGTCTACACCCAATACATGCAACAGAAATGACTCAATGCAAATACCAGAAATATGGAAGATATTATTACCAACAGTCAGTCAGTCAAATCAGAAGAGGATAATAAATAATCTTAAAGTTCTATTTCAATTCAAGCCCATCACAACATTCTAAAAGTTACTTATTTTGACTATAAAAACACTCGTCTTATTTCCCATCTGATTGTATTTCATCAATAACACTCATATTATTATTATTTCTGAATGTACATTATCCCATATTAATTTTTATTCAAATATCTAGTCAATTCCACACATGCATATAAATGAAGAAAAAAGTTGTGTGAGTAGTGCCTTGATATGATTATGAGTGGCAATAGTTTGTGCTCGAAACGTGGTGGCATCAGTTAATATTACTGTATATCAACACTGTGTGACACTTTATCAAAATAAAATCTTATCCATAATGGAGTTAGGAGTGCTTTCATCAGAATTTATGCTCATACTGGATAAGTACAAAAATTCAGTCCAGTCCTATTTAGCATGAGACTTGCGTGATCAATTGAATGTCAGAAAAGAAGTAAGAGACTTACGTATTATTATATATGTGAACAAAACACCTACTTATTTCTCTAGAAATCAATTATGCGGCATTATTATTCACCACATGCTCAATACTCAAAATCAGATGGCTAGAAAAGATCAGCAACAGGGATCTTTGGGAACGAACCAACCAGGAACCGATTGTGAAACAAATTGGCAGGAAGAAATGGAGGTGGATTGGATTGTGGCCATACTCTGAGAAAAAAACCATCAAGTGACATCACTAGACAAGCCATTGCTCGAGTGGAACCCGAAAGAGAAGCGGCAAGTTGGTCGTCAGTGCAAGGGTGACTTGGAGGAGGTCATGTGAAGAGGAGATGAAAACGTGTCGGCAGACATGGAGCCAGGTGAAGACTCTAGCAGAGAACAGAACGCAAGGGAGACGCACGGCTGAAGCCCTATGTTCCTGTAGGAATTAAAGGATACAATAATAATAATAATACATGCATTAACATTTTCATCGGGTTTAGATTTTGTAGTAACCATTTTGGTTTAATTTTTTAAAAAGCATTAAAATATTCAGAATTCCATTCCCCACCTGCCCCCCACCCAAGCTGGCTACAGCGTTGGTGATCATAGCCCCAAACGAGCGAAGGAGTCTTCTGGTGCTTAGGTGATGTATCGATGGTCTTTACTAGCAAGTACTACTGTCTAATATGTGGACGGCATACGACTATTCATGTCAGTCATTGTTGTTATCATTCCCTTGAGTTCCGAATGGAACCAAATGCTTCAGCAGCGCATCTCCACTTTGTCCTGCTCTCTCCGGTCCTCTCCAACTCGCCCCACAACTGTCCACTCGCTATCATTGTCTCCTCCCTTGATCTCCTCAACATCAACGTCGCACACCCAGCTAACCGTTCTCCGTTCGGCCTCCGTTCCAGCGATGACCTGGCTCGCAGTTTCACTCGAAGGTATTCTAAGGAATGTGTCCGATCCATCTAGTTTTCCAAGAGTTCCTTGTAACTAATTCTTCCTGGCCATTTGATATTCAGTATGAATAATCATGTGCCAAGTTTCTGGCCTATCTAGCAGAAATGACTGACTTAACACTGGAATCGAAAATCCGAATCTTGTTGTTCATTATTATTGTTCCCTTGGGTTCCTAGTGGAGCATAGGGCTTGAACTGCACGTCTCCACTTGCTTTCCCTCCTGCTGTACTTTTCACCTGCATCCATGTTAATCCATACTGTTTCAGTTCCTGTTCACACAGTCTCCTCCATGTCACTCTTGGACGTCCCACTCGCCGCTTCCCTTTCGGGTTCCACTCGAGTGATGGCCTGACGCGCGATGTCACCCAGCGGCCTCCTCAGCGAGTGTCCAATCCATTCATCTCCACTTTCTGCTGAATATTTGGTTGGTTTGGCGATTGGTTCTTGTTTTGTTTGCTCCCATAGTTTCTTGTTGGTTCTTGTTCTTTCTGGCCATCTGATCTTCAGTATAGAGCGAAGACAGTTGTTGATAAAGGTCTGCAACAGGCTGTTGGAAATATTCTTTGTGACCCGCCAAGTTTCTGATCCGTATAGAAGAACTGACTGACTTGACGTTTGTACTGAAAATCCGAATTTTGTTGTTGATGGTGAGTGACAAATATTTCCAGATTGATTTCAGGTTGATGAATGTGTTTCTCGCCTTCCCAATTCTCGATATGACATCCCCGTCCGTTCCTCCTGTAGTTGAGACAATGCTCCCTAGATAAGTGAAAGAAGTAACCTCTTTCAAATCCCTCCCGTTGATGGTGATTGGCACTGGATGTTGCTGCTGTTGTTGTTGGTTGGTTATTTTCATAACCTCCGTCTTGTCTATGTTCACGTGGAGTCCTGTCTTCACTGGCTGCTTCTTCGACCAGTTTGTCGGTTTTCGCGTGTAAGTCTTCGATTTTGTGTGACATCAAACATAAATCATCCACGCGCGAAATCCAGGTCTTCTAGGTTCTTCACATCGGTCCGAGATATCCCTGTCTTCTCGTTTCCCACTGACTGATGCATAATCCAGTCCATCATAATTAGGAATATCATTGGTGATAATAATCACCCTTGTCTGACTCCTGTGTTTACTCCAAACGCCTCGCTGAGTTTTCCGTTGTGGATCACTTGACATGTGCCGTTGTCGTACAGCTGTTGAATAAGGTTGATGAATATTTGGGGTACACCGTAGTACTCGAGTAGTTTCCAAATTACTTCGCGGTCAACGCTGTCTGTCGAAGGCCTTCTCAAAGTCTATGAAGGAAGTTGAGGTAGAGGTTTGATTGCCATTCCATGCTTTGTTCTGTGATGATGATGCGTAGAGTTGCAATTTGGTCAGAACATGATTTGCCTTTCCTGAATCCAGCTTGTTCTGGTCGGAGTTCTGTATCCAGTGCGTCCTTTATTCTCTGCAGGATGATGTGACTCAGGATTTTACTTGGCGTCGACAGGAGCATGATTCCTCGCTAGTTCTTGCAGAGTTTGTTGTTTATGCTGAGTGAAAAAGATCTCGACACTAATTTTAGAATGACTGAGACATGCCTAGCCTTTCCAGTTCTGGTTTCGATACCGTTATCCGTTCCGACTACTTGTAACTAGAACGATGCTGCCTAGAGAAGTGAAGGCAGGAAGTGATCTCTTTGAAAACTCACTTCGTTGATGGTGGTTGGTGCTTATCACTATTGCTGGTTGGTTATTTTGATCACCTCCTTCCTCTCTATGTTCACTTGAAGTCCTGTCTTCACTACCAGCCTCTTCTACCAATTTGTTAGTTTTCGTCTGGAAGTCTTCGAGGTTATTCGACATTAAACATAAATCATCTGCGAAATCCAGATGTTCTAGAGTCTTCTGATCGGTACAGCATATTTCTGTCTTCTCATTCTCAGGGTCTGATGCATAATCCAGTCCACCACAATTAGGAATATTGTCGGTATTAATAGGTAGCCTCATCTTACTCTTGTATTAACTTCAAAGGCTTCATTGAGTTTTCCGTTGTGGATTACTTGACATGTGATACTGTTATATTAGCTGTTGAATGAGGTTGAAGTAGTGTTGAAGTGGTGTTCAAATTGCTTCGCGGTCAATGCTGTTGAAGGCTGCAGCTGTAGAAGCTTGTCAGTTGGCCGTTCCATGTGGGTTTCCTAAGGATGGACCTGGGTACCAATCAGTCGGAAAAAAAACCCAATAAGATCTCTTGTCACTCGCATCGGAAGCATCTGCAGCTCTGATAACATGGAAGAAGAACTGCACTTCCTGAAAGAAATCTTTATACAAAACGGTTACCCATCAAGATTCGTGGACAAAAACATCAAACAAAAAAATCCAAAAGCAAGAAACAGCATCTGTGCCAAAAAAGATACTTTATATGAACCTTGACTTCAAAGGTAACCTACTGAATGATATCCTTAGGAGGAGAATTTCGACTTCTTTAAGAAGAACTTTCTTTGCAGCAACATTGACAGTAGTGTTCTTCAGTCGCCCGCTGATCTGCAGAAGCCCAAAGGACAACATCCCTCACTTGACCACTTCTATGTGTATATATATCATGAAGAAAATAAAAGACAGATTCAGCGAAGAAAATTTTCTTTATCGACGAAATCATCTTCAGAGGCTGTACAATCGTATTTATACTTACAAAAATATATAGTGGTCTATTCTTTAACAGTTGTTTGTGACAACTCATCACATTTGTTACTATCCTCTTATATCACCATCCAGTTCACCTGAAATTACTAATTGTATTTTCGTTTGACAATTTTCATGTACACAAACATACAAAACAACCATATATATTTGCGATTGTACAGCTATGAAAATGAATTCGCCGCCGAAAAGAGACTCTTCGTTGAATTACTGGTCTTCTGTCTATTGATGTTCAAATGGGGGTTTTTTATGAATTTTCAAAATCGATGAAGTTTGACTGCCACTCTAAGCTTTATTGGACTATGATGCGCAGAGTTGCAATTCAATCCGCATGTTATTTGCCTTTCCAGAATTCAGCTTGTTCCAGACTGGCGGGGTCCTGCACCCAGTGCACTTTTTATTCTCCCAAGGATGACCCAACTTAGTATTTTACTTGGCATGGGCAAGAGCATTAACCCGCGCCAGCTGTCGCACAGGCCTAAGTCACGCTTCTTTGACAGTTTGATAATGTGGTGTTACTTCCAGTCAGTTAGCACCTTTCTTTCCTTCCAAATGTTTTGCAATATTTACGTAAGAATAACCTCTGAAGTCTCTGGATCCATTTTTAGTACTTCAGAAGTAATACCGTCCAGTTTCGCTGTCTGAGCGGTCTTCAGTAGCCTGGTTGCATTAGGGGGGATTGTAGCGGTAATATATTGCAGTATGCCTTTATGCTTGCCTTCCTGAGTGCCATTAGTGGTGCCAAGCAGATCATATATTGTGATTTGAATAATTTCTGTTTCCGAAAGAAACCGTGGGGAAATTCCGCCCACAACTGTGTAAACTGAAATTTTTAATTCACTGTGCTACCGGAACACCCAGCTGCATTGTAGGCATCCTTCACCTGGAAAATAAATTCATGTGATTCAGCAAAGAGACACACTGTCAAGCTGTATAAGTGCATATATATATATATTATTTTTGATAAAATATCTGTGGTCATAATCATAGTTGCACATGAAGCGATAACGACATAAGTTCAGTAGATTACGAAACAGTTCACAACACGTTTAAATCTTAGAAAGGCGTTTAGAATTAGTAAGATTCTTTGCCAAGTGCAGACAATGATCAGGTGAATTGAGCAATCTAAAGTTTCCAGTTATAACAAAGGTATGTAGATGACACTTGTTATTTGTTACAGTTTTTGTGTTTGTGTGTTGCCATCCAGCGATAAAATTCATACTTGAAATGGAGAAGTAGTTTAATGTTGATTCTCATGTTGTGAAACTATCATCGAGCAGTTGTTAGGATCCTGGGGAGATTGATCTATGGCAAGGTCTAACGGAATAGTCTGCTAAGTTCCCATTGGTCGGGAAAGTAGCTTGACTCTTTCACTTACTATTCGTATTTGGCGCATATTTACTATTGAAACTGTGGATAAGGAATCGAATTTTCTAAGGAAAATTCTTATCGGAAATGATATCCACCGCCTTTTATAGACGAAAATCTATGAAGTGTGATTCTGTGTGTGTGTGTATGTATGAACCTTAAATTCAAAGGTGACTCAGCTATGGACATTCTTAAAAGATGGACCTCGCAGTCCCTGAAAATGATGTTTGCTGCAACATTGTTGAGAATACCGTTTTCTAGACGACCATTTCTGATGAATAACGTGAAGGACATGACCCCGAAGTTGTGTGTGTTCACCAGTTCACCTGCCTTCTTAGAGTTAGGTATATCTGTCGTTCGACGCCAGATTTGTTCAAGAATGTGCACGAACACCATCTCGTAAACAACGCTTACCTTATCTCTATTTTACTTTTTTATTTTTGATTTCAGCTTGATTCCACACCGTATTTTTTTGTACAGGCATGGAATTTTCAGTATATGATATCGGTAGCCCAAATTTTGCAGGCCGACCATAGATATCAGGTGTGAGTCGGCAAGGGATCGAACCCCGGACCATGTGTATGGTCGGCGAGAATCCTAACCACAGCCTCTTCCTTGAAAGTTACCTGTAAGGTAAACATCACCTACCAACATCATTACGTGTTCGACTCATCTGTACTGCTGAGGCCTTGGTCACTGTAACAGAAATGCCAGACTTTTGTATACAGGAGAAGTCTGTTCAAACACTCCTTCTTTCATTATCTTAACCCGTCAATGCTAAACTACTAAAACTCCCATTCCTACTTTGGTTCCATTTATTTTCCATATTGTTTATTCAGTGTGTATATGTATCCAGTGTTATTTCGATTGTTATTATTATTATTACTATTTTCACTTTGAAAAATTTCCCGTATAGTCGAACTTGTCAACCACTATTTAATTAAACCAACCTGATGTTTTGGTAGTGTTGTCTAATTCTAGCAATCCCTTCTTTCTGTCTATAGATGACGTCGTTGAATGTCATATGGTCATATATCAGTTCACCTGCTCGTGCGGAGCTAGGTACACAGGTCGTTCTATGCGGGTCTTATCAAAACGTGTAAGTGAACAACATCCAGCATGTCTGCAAAGAGGAGGCACTGGTTCAATCACAAGCGGCGTAACTGAACACCTCGTCAATGCCTATCACAGCATCTCAAATGACTCATCCATCATTCAGAGTCATTCACAAAGTGAACAAAAATCTACCAAAAGCAGTGTGTTTTCGACTTCTTTGTACTGCCAAAGCTCTTACCATTTGCATCAAAAAGCCGGAGCTGTGTGTTCAAAAGAAATTAGTCCAGCCTTTACAACTACCGTCGACCTAGTTCGGTATGTTCTCTTATCCTTCGGTTGTTTTTGTTTTGTTTTGTACTCTGTATTTGCATTTTTCTCTCTTTGTCTTCATTCAATTCATCCCACTTTTTTCAGTAATAAAATCAGTTATTTTAAGTTTGTTTCCATGCTCCTCCTGATCACACTTGTAATCCGTTTAGAATAACCATTTTACAATTATATTCTAATCCTGTGTAATTTTTTGTTTCTACGCCTCTTGTAATCTACATTTACATCTAACTTACACTTCAAAGTCATATGATTACAATTGATATGATTATGAACAATAAATTTTGTTCGAAACATCATCCAATAAATAATGCTGTTTCACTGTGTGATATATCTAATAAACAAACTAATATGGAATTACTTACTACTACAGTGTCCAAGTTTTACATATATATTACACTTCAAGTTGAAAATTTTGATGTAAATTTGTGTTCACACCTGTAATTCATTCTATCCCTGCGAAATTTTTGTTTTTAAGCCTCTTGTAATTCATATCAAGTTGAAAATAATTGTCACCTTTTATTCGCCTTTAAAATTATTATTTCTCCAGTTATCAAGTATTAATTTTGCATACGTTCTAACTGTTTTCTAATCCTATGCAATCTTGTCTCTAAGCCCCATGTAATCTATATTCATAACTTCAAGCTTTCATATCAAGTTGAAAATTATAATCTCCTTCGTTACTATTTGGAATTAATTAAATAAATAATAATTGTATCCATGCAAACAAATGTATATAAATGCGATTGTACAGCTGCTTTTGAGAATGAAATCACCGAAACTATCGCCATCTTTGCTGAACTTCTTGTTCTTTTCAATCATCTAATGTCCCGATGGGTATTTTCCACGATGTACAAAATAAGCAGATCGAACCTCTGCTTTTGTCATGTCCATTATTAACTAATCTATCCTCTCAAAAAATTCATCATTAGCGCAATTTTCTTCTAATTTTAATCCCTATTTGTATCACGTGATTTAATTTTGTTATTCGCTACCGCCTAACAAACACTTGAGAATTATTATTTAATTGGTGGGTGGTGACTAGCAGTGGAATCCAGGATGCGAATTTTGTCCTATTTGGGACTCGTCATCTGGATGTACCTGCATTTTTCAGTGAGTGATGATGTTCCCATCGAGGCTTGAACCCAGTGCCCATAGTTTCAAACGCCAAAGCTTTATCCACAAGACCACTTGGGCAACGAGAGCCACCTTTTGTGCAACGGTTCATATTAATTTAATTGAATTTTTTTGGATTTTCCCGTCGATTGAGAGGTGGTTCTCGTGACCCAAGTGATCTAGTGGATAACGCTTTGACATTTGAAACTATGGGCACTGGGTTCAAGCCTCGGTGGGGACATCATCACTCACTGAAAAATGCAGGTACATCCAGCTGACGAGTCCCAAATAGGACGAAATTCGCATTCTGGATTCCACTGCTAGTCACCATCCATCAATTAAATACTGATTAAATGCCCAGACATTGTCGAAGCATCTGCACAAGAAGCCGACATGTCAACCTGAGACCGAACACTTCGGTCCAATCAATCGACGGGAAAATCCAAAAAATTCAATTAAACTTGAGAATTATAATTCCATATTGGATAAGTTCATTTGATCTAACATAAACACACGGTGATACAGTGTTCACAACTGGATGATATTTCGAGTACAATTCATTACTGCTCATAGTCACATCGATTTATTTCACACGACATCATATATTGCTTGATATAACCTTACCCTCTCCTCTCTTTTTACCTCAATTTATCAGATATCCGCGAATGTTGTTGCGTCATCTCCATAGCACGTATTTAGTGTTGATTTGATGAACAAAGATGCGGTGTTTAACCTCTCCTATTCTGAAACTAATTATAGCAAATTTCAATACTTTTACGCAATTTCACCTCCTACTGTGTAATTACATTTGAAGAAAATAAAAGACAGATTCAGCGAAGAAAATTTTCTTTATCGACGAAATCATCTTCAGAGGCTATACAGTCGTATTTATACTTACCAAAAATATATAGTGGTCTATTATTGAGTAATAGGGGGTAACATAACTGATATAATTACTCAGAAGTGGCTTTAGAAGTGAAAATTAAAAGCTGTAAATTATGGGGTACTCAACGGCACAAAGATAGAAATTTGATAAGGTTAAAATTGCTATTGTGTCAGAATAAAGTTATTCGAGTGTCAATTTAACAAGTGTGAAGAGGGTGTGAAAATATACAAAAGGAACATATGAGAGTGATAATAGTGAATTAATTATTAAAGCAAAAGCAAACTAAAAGTAAGAGTAAAAATTACAAAAAAAAAGAAAAAAATCAAAGACTGGACAAAATTTTTCTGTATACAGAGTTCCGGGTTGTATTGACGAACTGCCAGCACCTCCCCCATACACAAAAGCCGAAACCTGACTCCCTTTGTACCATTTGGCTTCACTTTGTAGATGATCTTGAAAGATGACTCCGGTGGAGCTACGTGTCCCGAGTTCACCAAATGCTCGAGTATTGAGCTAGTAATTGTCTTACACTGTCCCTTCGCTAACCATGCCGGGTAATGCTCAGAGATGTGTTTGGAAAGCGTGCACTTTGTGCAGCCAATATAACTAGCTCCACACGAGCAGGTGAATTTATAAACACACACTGAAGTGGCCCAAAGTGGCGGCAGTTTATCCTTCACACATCCGTTGATCATTTGTCGGCTGTAGAAATTGATACGTAGCTCAGACATAAAGAAGGTTTTTCTCAGTGATCTGCATAAGCGATTCTTTAGGATCTCAGCTACAGTATCACCTTTAAATTCAGCACTCATAAATAGCAGTTAATGTATTGCGATGGTCAAGTTTTATTCTACACATGTGACTGAGAACTAGTTTCAGCCTCGTAGCTGTTGAGTAGGACACAGGTTCTTTCTTTTCAGGATTTCACTATTTTCCATGAGTATATATATGCTAGTTTATCTCTACCTGTCAAGCTAGTTACATTGGGTATAAAAGTTAGGCAAGTTTACCATCGAATTTCTAAACACAAATACCCCCCCCCGCCATAATACCATCTTAGTTAGGAGAATAGACGAACAAACCTATGCGTAGTCCAATATTAGCTCATCTTGTCGGCACGGGACATCAAGTCGATACTCACAAACCTTCTAATGTTATTCATCGTATTTCATCCAACTTTCTGAATGATCTACGAGTCTGACTTTTACATACAGCACAGGCAATCGGAATTCATCCCAATAATTCAGTAGCTGGGACCCGTAAATTCTAACTTTTAGCGCCATCGGCGAGTATATGTGCTCACTCCCGACCGGGTAGACCCCACTGGTCACGACTTCTCAGTAGAACTCCAAGCACCTTCGTCCTGTAGCCGGTTACTAGCCAGCATCAGATTAATTTTCAAGATTTCATCATGAGCTGACATTGGTTAGAGAACCATTGGGAAACTTGGGAGTACTGGATAGCTGTTTCACCCCAGTTTGAGACTCCTCTTCAGTATACACCCACCGAAGTTCGAACCCAGAACCCTCTGGTTACAAGGCGGGCTACCTCGTGGACTATTAAGCCACTGGAACCCGATCCAACTGCCAGCCCATGAATTCTAACTTCTGCCAATTCACGATATAGCGCAACCGCTAGCCAATGTCTTCGGCGAGTATTTGTCCTCATACCCGACCTGCTGCACCGTACTGGTCACGACTTCCCAGGTAACTACATACCTGAGGCCAGATACTCACCGATAACACTGGCTACTGATGGTGCTAAGGTCACAAATTGAAGGAAGATGGAATTCATGGGCCGTTGAGTTGCCTCCTAGTGGTTTAAAGGACTACAAGTATGCCTACTAACCAGAAAGCCAAGAGTTCGAACCCCGCAAGGATTCATACTGCCAATGAGTCCCAAACTAGGACCAAACAGCTATCCAGTACTCTATGGTTTTCCATGGTTTAATAAGTGATATCAGTTCGTATTCAAACTTTAAACATAACAAATTCCTAGAAGCTAACTGTTGAAAATTGATTTGATTAAGCTAAGCTTTTTTGTCTCAGAGAAATTCACGCAGCCTCTATATTTGTTATCAATGCCCATGAAAAGTGCATACAGTCTTACAAAAGATGATTTTCCCGCAGTCCTTGTGAATATAATTTGAGTGTGTTATTTTATTATGAATACTATTTTAGTTGGTTCAGTTAACGCATTTGTATCACAGTACTCCTACTTAATTCATTCATCTGTTATTCTTAATCACTATTATTATTTTACGAAATGTTGTGTAACAACTTATTGCCAACGTCTACAAATCAACTTATCTTGAATTCCATAATCAACTACCTTCATTCTAGCAAAAATATTCATTCAGACATCTATAAAACATAAAATAATCGAGCAAAGAATATTCTTTTCGATAAATTCCTCTTCCGGCTCTACAATTATATATGCATGTTTATATACACAGAATATTCTAGAATAGTAGTCAATAACAATTTAAATAATAATATCGATTTGTAAAGTAAGATCACAATGGAATTACCACAGTTCATTAAAGATGCTTAAATCATAATAATAATAAATATATGATAGCGAATAGAATATCAACTAAGACTACGGAAATTTCACAAAAATTCCGTATTATTCAAACCTAGATGGCCAAGGTAAGAATAATGACTGAACTAAATTCTTTTGGATGCATAAATTAGGCTTATTAATATGGATCCACACAGCCTCAGCAATGTTTAGTAATCGAACTCTTAAGGCAAAATTGAGATTCGTAGGTATGCGGTAAATGACCCTAAAAGCATGATTAACGTCAATCTTGTGTTCTGTCCCCACACGATGAGATAGAATAGCACTACGAATAGATTTTGTTTGTCCTTTGCTTAACCACACAGAGTGATGTTCGGAAATTCGATGAGAAACACGCCTAATTGTACGGTCTATGCAAGTAACTGGCTCTCTCCACAGGAGCAGTTAAATTGGTAGATACACATGGAAGAGACGAAATTAAGCAGTTTGTCTTTTATTCCCGAACGCATAAGTGGAGTGGTTTTAAAGATACAGCGTAATTCAGCAGCAAGGAATGCTCTTTTTACCGCATTTCTAAGGTGCTTTGTTAGTATCTCACTGGTGTTGTCTCCTAAGAACTGCATCTGTAAGAATAAGGCCATTTTAGGAACTGTTGGTAACTTCGGCTGCTTTGGTTCCAGATTCATATTCTTATCAATAAACTTTTCAGGATAACCATTCTCACTTAGCAACCGTTTAATATTGTTAAGTTCCTCGTCAAGACACTCGTCCGAGCAAATCTCTCTTGCTCTGTGGACCAAGCACTTTATTAGATTGCGTTTGTATTTCAAGGGCACAAAGCTGAGAAAATGTGTGTACTGGTCCGTTGATGTAGGTTTTCCATAAACACCTTTATTTGCAATTAAAAGTGTTCTCTGAGCTGGTTGGTTTAGTCGCGAAGCTTTCGTCGTCCTTCCGGACAACATCTTCAGCGCCATATTTAGCACAGAGTGAAATGATTTAAATTTCTTCATGCGTGATGTAATTGCGTCTCCTGGTTACTATCTTTACATATGTATTGACCACTTTCTATTAACTTGGATTTTAAACTTTCTGGTCACCTGATTTACTTTTTATTAATTGGTATATTTCATCTATATTAACGTGTTTGTTAATTGCATTTTCGCTTGAGTACCAGGCTTCGAGGAATTCCCTGACTGCACTTTTGGTGTTTCCTCTGTTTAGGATTTTGACATGATCCCAATCAAACTGATGTCCATAATTGTCTGTATGCATTGATACTAAAGAATACATATCATGTCTTTTCACGGCTGATTTATGTTCTTGGATTCTGATTCTAAGGGGACACCCAAGAACATAAATCAGCCGTGAAAAGACATGATATGTATTCTTTAGTGTCAATGCATACAGACAACTATGGTCATCAGTTTGATTGGGATCATGTCAAAATCCTAAACAGAGGAAACACCAAAAGTGCAGTCAGGGAATTCCTCGAAGCCTGGTACTCAAGCGAAAATGCGATTAACAAACACGTTAATATAGATGAAATATACCAATTAATAAAAAGTAAATCAGGTAACCAGAAAGTTTAAAATCCTAGTCAATAGAAAGTGGTCAATACATATGTAAAGATAGTAACCAGGAGACGCAATTACATCACGCATGAAGAAATTTAAATCATTTCACTCTGTGCTAAATATGGCGCTGAAGATGTTGTCCGGAAGGACGACGAAAGCTTCGCGACTAAACCAACCAGCTCAGAGAACACTTTTAATTGCAAATCATCCACCTGAGCTACAAATCTTCTCTATTATTTCAAACACCTTTATGCTTAGTAGTGTCTTGAAACCGACAACTCTTATTGACAAACACATCAAGACATGATTGGTATATTTTTACTGTAAAGCTACATACATGTATCAGTGTGGAGCTCTTTTGATGAGAAACTTACTGAAAAGAAATATGAATTTGTTCGCCTTCGATCTGAACTGATTTAGTAAATTCTTAGAAGATTTTGTCTTGAGTGCCTGTCTTCCTAGATAATCATATCAGAAAAAGGTAGAAGTTATAATTCATACTCCCGGTGACTGAATGATAATATTCACGCCGTGTAGCCTGAAGTATTTGCTCTTGATCACAGGTGTGGTTGAAGAGTCCCAAACTAGGAAGAAACAGTCGTTCAAAAACTTGGTGGTTCACTGAAGAATGTCAATTTCAGGTGAAGTCTGTCTTAGAGTCGATACTTGAGAGTTTAACTGTTCACCAGAAATCGATACTGTCAAAAACAGGAATTAGTGTAAGTCAGCAGCACTGCATTACTAGCTGATATAGGTGCAGGTTGGAAAAGAGTAAGTGGTGGCCAAACAAAAACATGGCCTCATCAATCCATGAAATTCTTGACAGTTAAACTGAGTCAAGTAGGGAGATGCAGACTCCTTCCGGGTTGGGGCCCTCGGGACTCTAAGAATCAATGGCTGGAGACAATAGGTGACATGGCCCAAAATCGTTGTCAATGGCTTACGCAGATGTATTCAGTCTCTGTAATCTTTCATATTCCTTTCTACCATTACTCATCATTCTGTTTCACTCTTATACTTGTCAAGACTCTATTGATTCGCTGCACTCATCATCTTCTTGTCTACCTTTTTGTGCTATTTAGAATGTGGTAACTCGAACTGCTGCACTTCGGTGCCAAGTTCTATGTTGAATCCAGACAGACAGAGACAGCAGCACTGCAACAGACGGTTTCTTAATGACAATAGTTATGAAGATGATCCATCTGTGATCAGGATTTTGACTTCAGTGATGAGTGACACAGTTTTTATCGTATGAAAGAAAATCATTTCAACTCGTGTATTAGCTAAAGATTCGTAACTGTCTACCATACTTACAGTTGCCATTTGATTTCCGCCTACCGCACTAATAAACCTTACTTAGTTTAGTGATCTCAGTAGTGAACCTGGTAAAGAAGGAAGGTTATCTGTAAGGTTAAAAACCTTGCCCAGTAAGAAACGTAACGCCATCACTACTGACACTTCATAGTCGGAATGTCTGTGGAATGAAAGAAAAGTCTGCAAGTGCAGTCCACCGCAGTGTTACTGCAATGTTCATTTCCACTGATTTATCAACTTTCACTGGTAGGAGCATATATTACACATGAAGACGTTATCGAGAAGAGCACTTTCACATAATACCGGCCTAAAATATCATTTTTGATCGGCTTTACATTCCTAGCTTTCAACGAGTCGATCTTGTTCAAGAGTGCACATAGGTAACTCGAAACGGAAGTTGGTTTTATGCAACAGATGTAAAACATTAGCTGACTAATCTTTACTCAGGAGTAGAAATCTTTACAAGGAAGGAAAACTGACTAATAAAAAAATGGAACATTAAATAACAAAATTATGATGGAACTATTAGCTTGGCCATTGTAAGGCGAAAAACAGTATGCCTCCTATATTTGGGCAGGGGAGGTCTGGTTTTTGAATCCCCGAATTGCTAGTAACTCGACCATGTATAGATGGCGTGAGGATTCGAAGTTCTCCAGTGTCTGTACACTACTGTTATGTAGTACATTGACATCGATCTCATATAAACACATTCAGAGTCCTTTCCACTATATTTTGTCCGTTTTAAAATCATCTGCATTACGTCAATTTTGCGTCTATTAAGCAATTGCAACCACTGTTTTTTAATCTTCCTGTGTGCATGAACTAGAGCCATTTGAAGTCATCAAGGAGTACTGGACTGCTGTTTCGTTCTAGTGTACGACTCATTGTCAGTACCTACTCGTGAACAGTGTACCAGTGAATGAACCCATGATCTTCAGATTATGAGGCGAACCCATGAGTACTGTTGTAAAGATTCAAACTAACAAAAAACAGATGTCCAGTACTTCTAGATAGCTTTTAATAGTTCCCTTTTTTATTCCTTCACGTTCCCAGTACACAGAACATAGGGCTTTAAGCTAGAAGCTTGAAGTTTCTGTAGCAGTGGTGTTTATTTTTACAGGGTGGGGTTGTTAGCCTCACGCCTACGTTCCCTCTTTACCAGCTCTATTTCTGCGTCACTTGCCGGGGATCGAACCCTGGACCATGTGCATGGTCAGCGAGCGTCCTAACCTCTGTCCCACCGACGCAATAGTTCCCCAAATAGTGCTGTCGCGTTATCTAACTTGAAACCAATAAAATCCCTGCAGACCAATAATTGAAAATCCCTAACTATAATCTGGGAATTTCTGATGAAGGCAGGATAATTGTAAAAAAAATTAAAAATAAAAAACATTTCACCTCATCGACAATAGCATCTCAGAGGACTACTGGAGATGTGCACCTCTATCGCGTCTCGACACTGAAAATCAGATGCCTAGTAGGAGAGGATAAACAACAAGAAAGTCTGAGGGCGAGTATATGAGCCAGAAAAATGTTCAGGAGGAAATAGAGATGGATAGATGGACGGATAGATGTATCAGACCTAAACATCAAGGAGACATTCCAGTGACGCCACACACAAGATCCTTGATTGGAACATGAATGGAAAGCCATGAGTATGATGTAGAGGCAGTTATTCGAGTAGAGAAAAAAAATGAAATCATGAATGACAGACAACGAGTGAACCACACAGCTAAAAGTGATAGAGGATAAACGTTAGCTATGCAGATATACCTCCCAATGAAGTCTTTGTCCTCGACTACAAATACACGGAATGAAAAAGAATAATCATCTGTTACAGTGATAAATTTATCTTATACAAACAAACAAGCAAACATAAATTACAACATTAAGTAAACAACAGTACTACTGATAAATAATGGTTTTTAAGTAGTATGTACATATACACAAAATTAAATCAGTTTACTTTCGAATCCGTTTACCTTCATTTTGACCACTTGTATTCATTAAATGATTAACACTGTAAAGACTGTGCTCATGTTTATAATAATCAAGCTTCTCTTCTCTCCATTGATAAATCAAATCCAATACAGGTCGTGTGAATGTACAATTGACAGTAATGTATATAGCCTGTAGACTATTCAACAGAGTGAAAACATGCCATAGTGCTATAGATGCTTGTATCAATGCTAGAAATGCAATAATCCAGACCAGTGTATGCGTGATAGTGAATTTTACAGTTATCCAAAATCTTGCACTGATATTTGTCGTTTTCCATAACAAGGAGAGATTATCCTCATCATCATCGTCACCGCTATCGTTCGTGTCGGTTGCGCCACGGTCAGTAGTGTTATGATTGTCTTCAGAAGGCGTTGAACTGTCACCAACACCACCAACACCGGAATCATCATTACCACGTCTGTGATGTTTTCTAACATGAAGCAGTTTCATGATAACCAGTATACACACTAGTTGTAGTAATAATAAAATGAATAATAATGGGAAAAATACATAGAAGTGTCCATAATTCGGGATGAGATTACACGAGACATCAGAGAACTCCTCATGATCCACTGTGATATAATGCGACGACTTGAAAAAGACAATATTCACGATGATCTCGATCAACGGTAGACCAATTATTACAATATATCCTATCACATGACAGCATCTTTTAGTGTCAGTCACCAGGACACTGCTTTCATTGCACAGTGAGCATAGTAATAACCCGCCGTCGGGACAACAGTCTTTTCGCTTCTTTGCATTCCACAACGAGTAGGTGATCACCAGTGACGACTTTAAATTCACTGTCATTGTTATCAGAATACAGTAGTCGGCGAAATAACTGAATATCAGGTGTGTAAAATGACTCTTGGGCAGAAAACATGTGATCAAAGTCATTAGATAGGAGGCTGAATAGAATAGACAACAGGTCATTATGCACAAACCATACAGGCGTCGAATACGCTGAAAGCAAAGAAATATCAGCACATGCAGCAGTGTCGAGAATAAAGCCAGTGCAAAACAGATTTTTGTAATTGTGTAGGTTTCCGAATCAATTCGACTATCATTTGTCAAGGATGATGAAGATGTCTTGATTAGATGTTGGCTGCTTTGATTGCATACAGAATGTTTATCAGACGAGATGCATAATGGAGATATTGTCGGTGGGTTTATTAGTTCCGTCATTTTTCGGCTGTTTACTTCATCTAGTGCTTTCTTTCTATGAAGTCGGAGGAACTAACATTCTCACACCTACTGTTTAACTAAATAAATATCCAGGTAAATAGGTTGGGAACGCAGTTTTGATAATATAACAATAATAGTAGTAACAGCAATAATGACAAATGACTATCCCTTTCAAATGATCAATACTATCTGGAAGACAGCCAATCAGATTAATTTGGGTAGGAAAAGCAGGCAGGCATTTTTAAGCTTCCTTCTGATTGGCTAGTTCCATTTAGTCAGGTGTGTTTTTGTTTTGATTGCTTTTTTTTCGTTTGTAATGAGGAAGGAGGAAGACAAGGAAGGTGGAGAATAAGAAAGAGATTATTTAACTTTAGAAGAAGCTATTTTACGATATTTTGTTGTTGTTGTTGTTTTTTATTGAGTATAGATGAAAATATTTTTAAATGTCGTCAGAACGTTGTGGTGAAAGGTGGGTTTGCGTGTGCATCTATACAAATTTATTACATTTTCAGTAATCTGGTTGTGTGAGTGGGACTTGGGCTCTTTTTTCAATGTCGGATTTTTCAAATATAGTTTAGTGAGTGAAAAATGCGCATAATTACTCTGCCTAGTGATTGGAGAATGTTTTGATGTTTAGTTCTGTTCCTGTGTTTTTGTCTGAACACTCATATTTTTCAATTATCTTAATGGACACGTTTGCATGTTATGAAATACTCAAAATTTCTTCGAAACTTCAGCTAACCAAATCGATTATTTTCCGGAAAAAATTTTCAATTCAAATAATTTTGTAAACTTTTCAAAATAACGCCATATTAGTTTGTTTATTAGATGTATCACACAGTGAAGAAACAGTATTATTCACTGGATGACGTTTCGAACAAAATTTATTGCGGTTCATAATCATATCAATTATAATCACACGACTTCGAAACTTGAGTTTTATAGTTTTCTTTGTTCTCTCCTATTTGTCGTAGGGGTAGGTGACTCTAAGTGGTTTAATTTAATGCCCAAAACTAATAACTCCAGTAGGATGAATGGTGTTGTTAAAATTCATAAGTCAGGATACCCTATTAGGCCTATAGTTGACTTTAGAAATTCACCTACTTATGAATTATTTAAATATTTAGCCGTGGTATTAAACCCCTTACAAGCCACTCAAAATCTAGACTAACTAATTCTTATGAACTAAAACATAGTTTAAAATTGGATAATGAAGAAAAAATGGTTACTTTTGACATTGTCAGTTTATATACACGTATACCAATAAATATGGCTGTGGAGGCAGTCAGAAATGAACTCATTTCTCACCAAGAACTCCAACTTAGGACGAAAGTGCTACTTGAAGACATAATGCTGGGAGTACAGCTGTGCTTGACTTCCACAGTATCTAAATTCCAAGGGAAAATATACGAAAAAACCGAGAGAGTTGCCATGGAATCACCAATATCCCCGGTTGTAGCAGATATATTCATGGATAGGTGGGAAAACATAGCGATTGAAACGTTCACCTCTACCCCAAAAGTATGGTGGAGGTATGCAGATGACACATTCACGGTACTTAGAACACAGGATATAGATAGATGGAGGCAATTCAATTCACTTATGAATTGGAAAGTCGGGAAGAGGAGCTTCCAATTTTAGATTGTAGAGTAAAAACGAAAGAAGATGGGAAGTTGAACACTAGTGTTTACAGGAAACCCACACATTCAAACAGATATCTGGACTTCCGATCATCCCATCCTATGTCAGTAAAAATAGGATTGGTAAAATGTTTAAATAATGGAGCACAAAAACTAAGTAGTGTCAAAGAAAATCTAAGACAGGAAGTGATACATATAAGAGAAGCCTTGAAACTTAATAATTATCCTGATAAATTACTCAGAAAATATATAGGGAATGTAAAAATAAAATAAATAATGATAGTAACAATAGTGATAATAATAATGACGACACCAACAATAAGGAATCTAAATCATCAATAGTAATTCCATACAAGGAAGGAACCTCGGAAACCACCTTATGCAGAATTCCTAACAATGCAGGAATAAAAGTGTCTGGCACTCAATCACCCACAAACTCAATTAGAAACAAGCTTTGTCGGTTAAAGGATCCTGTGGAGCCTTTAAAACAAAACAATTTGGTTTATCTAATACCCTGCAATGATTGTTAGTTCAAATACATAGGTGAAATTAGTAGAACAGGGGTAGTTAGACTGGTTGAACATAAAAACCTAGCAAAATCTAGATTGGTTGACGCGAATAAGATAAGAAATCTAGATAATAATTCAGATATAGCACTACTTGCAGTTACACACAACCATACAATAGGATGGATGGGATAAGATGACAGTTTTAAAATCCAATGTCACAGGGTGGAGGGAGATATTGATAACAGAAGTTTTGTTTATCGAACAACTACAAATACATGTAATAAGAATGATTCAACACCTGTCCACACAGATATCTGGAAAATTCTACTACGCCTACGACAAATAGAAGAGGACAAAGAAATCTATAAAACCCAAGTTTCAAAGTCGTGTGATTACAATTGATATGATTATGAACAATAAATTTTGTTCGAAACCTTGTCATCCAGTGAATAATACTGTTTCACTCACTGTGTGATATATCTAATAAACAAACTAATATGGAATTACTTACTACCTCAATGCCCAAGTTTTACACAAATATTTTCATAATAACTATATAAGATGCAGATATGTATTACTGGTCGAATTAAATGAGGAGTTGGAAGCCGCACACACGTGTCAAACAGTGGCCCTTGCCAGGTAGACCGAATCTAGCAAAACAACGAATGGCTGATTCAATTTTTTCAGCTTGAACTCAAAATTGGTGTACCTGGATTGACTCAGTTCACAATAAACTACTTTAATTGTTCCTTATGGAAAATAAGCCTTCGGTAGCACATCTGTGTTGCGCTAAGTCTCTGCTGTCTTTTTCACCTGACTCCAAGACTGTCCACATGGTGTGATTTCTTCTTGACACAATTTCCTCCGTGTCACACTTTCTACCCACTCGAAAATGGTCACCGGCAGTTTGGGTTTCCCCTCGAGGGCCTACTTGTCGAGTGATATCACTCAGCGATCTCTCAAGTGTATGTCTAATTGGCCAATTTCCATATTCTTTCGCATATTTCATGGAGGATGGGGTGATGGCCGGTCCGCTGCTTGCCAGGGCTGCTTAATGGTCATCATTTAATACCTGGCAGCCAAATGATCTTAAATGTAGAGGCAGCAAAGGCTGTAATTTTTGATGACAGTGTTCAGTAGCGTATTTCAAAATGCTTTTGGTGACTCACGTGCCAAGGTTCTGAACCACTCAGCAGTGCCCACTGGCTTGAGATTAGTGTTAAGCGATATTCGAATCTGGTTCCTTGTGCTAATTAAGTGCCGTGGATCTCCACACATCTAATAGACATGGTTTTTTTATTCCTTCACGTTCCCAGTAGAACATAGGGCTTCAAGCTAGAGGCTTGAAGTTTCTGTAGCAGTGTTTTATTATTTTTACAGGATGGGGTTGCCAGCCTCATGCCCAACCTACCCTCTTTGCCAGTTTTATTACAAGCTTAACGAGGTAAAGGAGTGCGTCAGCCGGGAATCGAACCCCGGACCATGTGAATGGTAGGCGAGCGTTTTAACCACTGTGCCACCGACGCACTGGTAGTAGTTAGGAGAAAGTTAGATTTTCATTATCAACTAGAGAACTATTGAAAATCAAGTCAGAAAACATCTTCATATTTACTTAAGGCTGTACAAGAGTACACATTCAAGACTCAATAAGAATCACGGAATATACACATTGGATCATAGAAGTTATTAAAAGGACTGTTGCAGCGAAGAAAACCTCCTTTTTGACGAAGTTATCAACTATTCTGTACATTCGTGTATTTATAATAAATGGGTGGGAAAGTTCCAGAATAATTTCCGATCAATGGTCAAGTTAGTAAAATTGCAATTAGGAATTAAAATGTCATAATAAACAGAGGGATGTAATAGAAACTCAAACAAAGTAGCCTCATAATTACTGAGAAGGTTGACGTATTGTGCAATTAGGGGTTAGAAATGTAGAAATAAAAACAGTAGAATGGATGTTTGGATAAAAAATCTAGTGGGATCATAACTAATGTGACGAATAATTGTTTATGCAATCAGAGATTAAATATGGAGAGATAATAAAATGGCAAAATAGACAGGAAGTTCGGATATGGAAATATGGTAGTGTAAATAGGGATTAAGAAAACTTAAAAATAACATGAATAAACAGGAAGTTTGGATAAGAAAGTCAATGAGATACTCACAATTAGAAGAATTACCTGTTTATGACGGCCATGGCAGGGACAAGGGTTGAACGTATTTCTTTGAGCTTTTGAATAGCTAGTACCTCGCCTATGCCCAGATGTTTCAATTTTACTCCCTTTGATAGGTTTGATCGAATCTTGTATACTATTTTGAAGGATTTTTCGAATGGCTCTGAATGTCCTGAGTTGACCAGGTATTCTGCCACTGAACTATATACACGTTTTCGTTCTAGCCAGGGTGGTGTTCACGAGCGCGTTTTTCAAGTTGGCGCATGGTGCGGCCGATCTACTCTACATTTTATGGATTATTCTGAGTACTCTAAGAAACCTCAAGGAATAGTACAATGTATTAATGATGGACTGGAATGTGTAGTTGGATGTCATCCACATATCAACCAGTAATGCTTGCTAACCATTCCACGACACATCAAACTGCATAAATCAGTTTGAGTGTGTTTGTGGAAGTAAATACATAGGTCGTACAGAAAGGGGATTGTCTACTTGCATGGTGGTGCAGTTGCTAAATTGGCTGAAAACAGCTGAAGTCAAAGTTCCTAAAAGTTCAGTAACAAAGCACCTCGCGGACTACGGATATAATATTGATACTGTTGTCAAGTCATTCACTGTTATTGTCAGCAGACAAGGAAACAGAGGAACCTCAAGCAATTATAGCTTATAAAGCAGGTCTCTTATCTATTTGAACATGACCAGAGAAACATTCACACCTGTGTTTTTGCAACATTTATTCAATGCACTTTATTTGCTTATCAGTTTTAAATCTCCCATTGCAATTCTAATTGTATATATAACCCTGTGTATAGAGTATTCAGCTGAAGAACTCTACCGAAATTCAGTGAATTCATTAAATCTAATTTTATTAACCTTTATTGCTTGTTTTCTAAATTCCTGTGGGGAGATAAATGTTTCCGAATGGAAGTGATCGAAACACAAGATGGAAATTTCACCATTTTGGCGTTAGGCTCGTCACTATGGCACCTGATTTTGACTGATCTCATTCAGAAAGTGTTGAACCAGTTTAAAGTGCACCTGGGATCCAACCTACGACCTTCACGTTATGAGGTGTACCTGTTGGCCATTCACTCAGTGAGACGGAATCCAGTGGCTAGACCACGAATTCTTACTTCTGTCAGAAACTAATGACATCCGGGAATATCTGTCCATACATCTGACTAAGGGGACCCCAGTGATCACGACTTTTCACCAGAAGTTCAGTTCACTTCATCCAGTAGTCAATAATTCGGATGCATTGGATTAACTTTCAATTGTTAATTTGCAGAGACTGATTGGTGTTTCTAATTAGTTGACAAACAGGCAACAGCTTGACTATTGAATTTCGAGACTGCTAATTTGAAGGGGGTTGGTTAGAAGCTGGCATTATTATTATTGTTTCCTTTAATTCCTAGAGGAACATAGGGATTCAGCTGTGCGTCTGCATTGCGTTAGGTTCTCTGCTAGAGTCTTCACCTGGCTCAAAGTCTGCCACCCACATGCTCTCATCTCCTCTTCACATCAACTTCCCATCCTCCAAGTCACCCTCACACTGACGACCAACTCGCCGCTTCCCTTTCGGGTTCCACTCGAGCAATCGTTTGTCTAGTGATGTCACTTGATGGTTTCCTCAGAGTATGGCCAATCCATCTCCATTTCTTCCTGCCTATTTGTTTCACAATTGGTTGCTGTTTGGTTTGCTCCCAGAGATCTCTGTTGCTGATCTTTTCTGGCCGGCCATCTGATCTTGAGAAGTATTGAGCGAAGACAACTGTTAATGAAGGTCTGTAGTTTGTTCGAAGTGCCCTTCGTGACTCGGCTCCAAGTCCCTGATTCGTGTAGTGAGTAGCACTGACTGACTTCACACTGGAGTTGAAAATCCGGATCTTATTTTTGACGCTGAGTGCTGTTGACCTCCACATAGACTTGAGAGTAGTGAAAGCTTGTCTTGCTTTTCCGATCCTCGCTTTGATGATATCCTCATCAGTTTTGTCCGCCTGTAGTTGAAACGATGCTTCCCAGGTAGGTAAAAGAGGTTGTTTCTTTCAGGTTCCTCCCATTTATGTTGATGGTTTTCTGTTGTTGTTGCTGCTGTTGGTGCTGTCCAGGAATCTTCATCACCTCTATTTTCTCTATGTTCACCTGAAGTCCCTCCTATCTTCTTTGGATGCTTCTTCTGCCAACTTGTTGCTTTTCACTTGTATATCTTCCAGTTTTTGGGAAATCAGACATATATCATCGGCGAAGTCCAGATCCTCCAAGTTTTTGTGTGAGTCCATTTTACGAACTGGCATAGACTCACTTATTCTCTTATCACCGTCAAACAGCATGACTATAAAAATTCCATGATTACAGTTTACCCTGAAACTGATTTTATCTCATGGAGGTATACACACACTTACATACATACAAACGTGTAGGCGTGATTCTGGAATTTCTATTCACATTTTCCAATCTATTGGTAATAAAAGTAGTCTGCACAACGAGTTGATACTAAAAAAAGCATTTAAAGGGAATTTATTTATTAAAACATTGGAAATGTGCAGACTTTGTGTAGATCAGCTATAACAAACAGAAGTATTCAAAAGTGTTTTCATACTTTAAGTGTATTTGTTTCAATGTTCAATGGTCTTGAATATGTGTATCACATTTACTCATTAATGTTATGGTATTGTGTTATCATAAAAATCCATTCTTTTTGTATTTCCCAGTGAATAAAAAACAAACGCAACGATACTGTTGTTTTTATTGGCGTTTTGATATATTTAACCCCAGTAATCGTTGGTGGCGTCGGTGGCACAGCGGTTAGGACCCTCACCGACCATGCACATTGTCCGGGGTTTGATCCTCTGCCAACGCACACCTGATAACAATGGTCTGCCTGCAGAATTTGGGCTACCAATATCACATGCTGAAAATTCCATACTTGCACCAAAAATATGGTGTGGAATCAAGCTATAATAAAAAAAAAACATTAAACCAGAATTCAGGAAATCTGAAATAACATTCCCAGTAACTTAATTACAGCTGTTCAGCACGAGGAAAATCTTTTTGTCATCAAGCAGATGAATTGATAAAGTTAACAAAAGCGCGTCCGTGTATGCTTGTGTGTCACCGAAAGCATTTCCAAAAGACTACTGCAGATTTTCATCTTAATGTTACTGATAACTGAATCTCTGGGATGATATCACTTCCTTTGAGGTTCCATATTTGCCCTACTGATGAGTGTTCCTCAGTACAAAATCTACGTGTACGGCCTCTACCCATATGGCAGAATATTCCCATTCCATGGATGGTGTAGTTTGCTAAGAGTGGTTAGGTTGCTCTTCTGCTATCCAGTCCTCCTTCTTTTCCTGGCCTACTGTCATGCATCAAGCTAGGCGAGGTTTGGGAGTGCATAGGCTGGGATTAGAACCAAGAACTCCTGTGTGCCTTACGTATAAACATATTCGTCTCTGACTTCTAAGTATTTTTTTTAAACTTTTCTTCCGTCTTCCAAATTAATTAAGAAGCAATTAAGGAAACAAATAGTGACATTAGAATCAGATTAGAAGAAAAAACTTGCCGACCAAATTGATTTACTAAATTCTACAGAAAGTAATATTTATACAAATTTCTGCCGATTAAATACGGTTAATATCGAAAATGCACGACTAGATGGGGTAAGTAAGCAGAGTGGTGAGTACAATTCATTGTTAATCTTTATATCATCTTCTTGTTTTGTTCTGATTGTATTTTGCTCATATTAACAATTTAAGGTTTTTTAACTTAATTAACCGTAAACAGGAAGATAAGTAAGTGAGAAACAAGAGCGAAAAATGGAGTTAGTTGTAATGAAAGACCATGTGTGAAGACGATAAGACTGGGAAGATTAGCATCTGTGCTTTAGACGTTGACTGAGACACTCTGCATGCAGCAGGTTCCTCTTATTTAGTCTAGTGTTTTTCGGGATATCATTATTGCTCATTTCCAACACTTTGAGGGCGAATAGGGGTTTATAAGCACGTCTTGACTGTTCGCTACTCTCTGAAATCTATTTTAGTTGATTCCAAGCTTTCATTTACTGTTTTATCCTCTTCTCCATGCCACCCTTGGACCCATACCGAGCCTGTAGATTCCCATCAAGTATCCACCGACGTGTGTTGTCCCTTGAATATCTCCTCAGCGCAATTTCAACTCAGAAAGTGTTTAATCAGTTTAAACCATAGCCAAGCTCTAGCTCTGACTAACCAACTAGCCGAACTGGTAATACATCGAGTCGAATTCGGAATTTACAAATTAATTCACGATTTCCAATTTTTCAGAAACTCTAGGAGATATTTACTACAGTTTTCTTTCGAAGCAGAAATTATCCAGATACGCTTATGTGTGATAAGTTTTACATCATATATGACCATCGAAACAGTAAGCATAAATTCATGATGCCACATACTACTTCCTGACTCATTGATATAAGTAGTCATTTACCACCTGTAACTGTACAACTCACGAATAAAATCGTGAATTTGATTTTAGGTATTTCGGAGGCATCGTCTCAGATGCAGGCCACACAGACAAGGCTGTCATGATCAACCAGAATCAGGAAAGCAAGACAAGCATTTGCTAATTTGAAATTAATGTAACCAACAGCACTGACTCAGCGCAAAGAACAAGATTCAAACATTCAAGAGCAATTTAAAGTCAATCTTCATGCATCACCAAAAATGCTTCTAACAGGCTACAACGGGCTTTCATCAATCGTCACCTTGCCTACTCAGATAGTGAAGACCAGGCGGTTGGACAGAAGGGGTAAACAACACGGGACTTTAGCAGTGAACCAGTCAACAACCTATTGGCCGAAAAATATGCAAAAGAAAGTAGGGATAGTATGAACACACACTAAGGATATATCCACACTTCAGACACGTTGCCGAATGTAACCCGTATGGGCAGCAATTAGTTGCACATGAGTCGAAATCTGATATCGTTAAGATGATGTGTGAAAAGGGGATAAAAGCTTTTGGGCCAGCCAGTTGAAAGTTATGGCGGAAAACCCAGCGGAATAGGGATGTAAACTGCTGCTGAACTACGACTAACCTTCTCCACAAGACCTATGACTCATGTGAGTGGGAAGGATAAGCTACCACTTCTGGTCTCATCAATGTGTATTTATCAGTTCACCTGCTCGTGTGGAGCCAGTTGTTTCGGCAGTACCCAGCGCTCGATTTCCAAACGTATCACCGAACACTTACCAACATGGTTTTACAAAGGAGAAAATCGATGCCCCCACAGTTCCATCTTAGAACATCTGATAGAATCAGGACACCAAGCTACACCGCAAACAAACTTCAAAGTCGTCTACAGAGTAAGAAGTAGTCTTCCTAAAGGTGTACGAATCAGACTTCTTCAAACTGCAGAATCAATGGCGATTCACTCGCTAATTCCTGAACTCTGCATACAGGAGAAGTTCGTTCAATCGCTACACTTGCAATGGACGTAATCTATCTTATCACCAGACAAGTAAATTCTACCTAGTCTTTTTTCTCGTCTGTCGCTTCATTAGTATTATTTTGTCTTCTCAGTTGTAATATTTTAGATTTTCAACCTTCTTGTTCTCTACCTCCACCAGATTTAATTTCTACACCTCACTACCACTGTTACTGACTTGACCAACGCTCAATTTCTAGTCATTCGTGTTACGTCATCCAACTTATTTGCTCAACTTTAGTCCTAATTTAAATGGCATTATTCTCTACCCCACTTCTACTTAGTCTCTACTTGTAATTACCTCTGTTGCTACCCTGACCTAAGTTGAAACATTTTTGTCAATTATATTATATCATCTAACTTAATCTTACTTTAGTTGCTTTCTGATTAACCTTGTTTCTACATTAGATAATTCTTGTTTTACCTGATTAATTATCTAAACTTGACAAACGCGATGTACACACACAATTAAATATAAATGCGATTGTACAGCTATGTGAATGAATTCGCCGTCGAAAAGAGTCTCTTTTTGCTGAACGTCTTCTCTTTTTCAACTGCTGATTTCTTATATTCTCCTAGGAACACCAAATAAAAATCCTCACTAATCACAAATTAGCAAAATTTTCACTGTCCACTTCTCTTCTATCTACCGTTATCATCATCATTTCAAAATTGAACAAAGGATGAGGCATCTTTGCCATGAAACCAATTGTTCTATACTTATTCATTTCAACTTGATACATCACTGGAGGAAATACAAGATGGCAAAACATAAATTTCTGTATCGAAAACCTTCTTTCTCTTTTTTCCTATCTCTTAGTAACTTTACACTATTTCTCTCAATGCTCATTTATCACGAAACAAGGCCAATTTTTTAGAATTTATTCGTGGAAAACGAAAAAGAATGCATAACAAATAGAGCGGAAAAGGTTAAAACGTTTATACTATTCATTGAAATATGAACTGAACACATAAGAAACAACTACTGTAGGAGGGGACGGTTGGGTAGTTCTCGAAAGAATACTCTCTTCAGAGCAGGGTTTTGCTATGGAACAATCTATCTTCACTTATTTTATATAATATTCTTGCCTGAAACCCCGAATATTTCTGTTAACGATAGTGACAGCTGAGACTATTAACTGAAGTGAACAAACCAACACTTGAATATCAATAAGATGCTCACTGGCGACTTGCCCTATTCAGGTGGGTAGTTACCTGGGGTTCTAGTGAGAAGTCGTGACCAGTAGGGTGCAGCAGGTCGGTTGTGAGGACAAATACTCGCCGAAGACATTGGCTAGCGGTAACGCTATATCGTGAATTGGTGGAAGTTAGAATTCATGGGCCATTAGACCGGGTCCCAGTGGCTTAATGGTGTACGAGCTCGCCTTGTAACCGAGAAGTCCTGGTTTCAAGTCCCGGTGGGTGCGTACTGCTGAATAGTCCCAAACTTGGACGGAACAGCTGTCCAGTACTTCTTGCAGGTTTTTCAATGTTTCTCTAACTGATGTCAGCTCATTATGAAATCCGGTAACCAATCAAATCCCTACAAACCAACACATGAAGTGAATTTTGTAAGATAATTTCACATTACAGTAATAAATAAATAGGGAATGATAATTTCCACATTGGAACTGACAGCCAGCAACTGCTGTCCTTACTGGTAACGTAAAATACACTCACTAGGTCAGTGGGGTGTGACACCCGCCTCCTGAATATCATGACCATTATCATCATTATTTTCCGTTCTTTGTTCGCCAGGTGGAATATAAGAGATCAGTGAAACCTCCAGTCTGTTCTCCATCATTACTTATAGCTACCTCCAAGAATGCTCACACACACTTTCATGCTTTTATATGATCTCTTCGATGTCAGCCTTAAACTCCTCACAGAAATTGTAAGTTCCTATTCTAGCCTCTGGTGTGTAATGTTGCCTAAAGGTTTACTTAACGTGTAAGTAGGTCGTGAAAGATAGGACTTCAGGTGAACATAGAGAAAACAGAGGTGATGAAAATTCCTGGACAACAAAAACAGCCAACAATCAGCATAAATGGGAGGAACCTGAAAGAAACAACCTCCTTTACCTACCGACCTGGGAAGCATCATTTCAACTACAGGCAGACGGAACTGAAGAGGATGTCAAAGCAAGGATCGCGAAAGCAAGACAAGCTTTCACTACTCTCCGGTCTATGTGGAGGTCAACAGCACTCAGCGTAAAAATAAGATCCGGATTTTCAACTCCAATGTGAGGTCAGTGCTACTTAACATACGGATCGGAGACTTGCATTGCGCGTCATAAAGAGCATCTCAAACAAACTACAAACCTTCATTAACAGTTGTCTTCGCTCAGTGTTACTCAAGATCAGATGGCCGGCCAGAAAAGATCAGCAACAGAGATCTCTGGCAGTGAGCGAACCAACACAGCAGGAACCGATTGTGCAACAAATAAGCAGGAAGAAATGGAGGTGGATTGGATTGGCCATACTCTGAGGAAACAAACCATCAAGTGAGTGACATCACTAGACAAGCCATTGTTCGAGTGGAACCCGAATGAGAAGCGGTGAGTTGGTCGTCAGTGCGAGAGTGGGTGACTTGGAGGAGGTCACGTGAAGAGGAGATGAAAGCATGTGGGCAGACCTGGAGCCAGGTGAAAACTCTAGCAGAGAACCGAACGCAATGAAGACGCACGGCTGAAACTCTATATTCCTCAAGGAATTAAAGGAAACAATAATAATAATAATGAGACAGAGATGGATCAGTTCAAATCACACCCGAATTATGGCTGTCTGGCTAGCTACTTCATTCGACTGAATCAAATTCGCAATTTACAAAATTATCATTCAAATCTGCTTGCTATGTGCTGTAAATTGCAATTACAAAAATAAAGTAAGCACTAATAATATATCAACGCAATATACCACTGATGAGATTTCATGTCGAACTGTGTAATTTGCAAATTGTGGATTTAAATGATGTGCCGTTTTTTTCTCACCACTAACAACAAATTGTTCGTTATGGCATTAAGTAAATTCGTGCACTTTCTCTTGTTCATTCTGTCTGCATGCTAATGTTTGTTTGTCTCTGTGTGATGTTATGCAATTTCTTTTTTTTTATGGAAAGACTAATTGGAACACATGAAAAAAGTCAATTTCAGTACTGCACACCTCCATTGTATCTGTGCATGTATGTGTGCTTGCAGGTATCCTAAAACTCTAAGAATTCTATAAATAGATTCAAGGTTGAATTGTATATTTTTTTAAATAAAATTACTTCACGTGTACATACCCACTGATTGATCATTAGTGGACAAAAATGTTCAGTCTCCGTTTGTATTTTCGGTTTTTATTAGCGAGGCTTCTCTGATGTCTGGAGATTAACGTGATTTTATTGGGCAGTTGGTGGTGGCCGCTGACAGTGGTATCCAGGCGACCGAATATTTCGATCAGACAACGGGAAATTCAAGGAGTATACGAAGAACGTTTTACGCAGCACACATACGTTTGTCATTCTCTAGCCGACGAAAGATTGGGACGCTAACGGAGGATAAGCTTGACAGTTTTGCCACACATCTATGTGCATTTATCAATTCAACTGCACCTGCAGTGACAGTTATATTGGGCGTGCTACTAGACGTGTTAGTGAACACCTCCCATCATGGTTTGGCAAATGACAGACAAAAACAATCCGTAGCTCCATTTTTGTCACACTTAATTGATAGTGGTCATGTAGTGGAGAAAACGAGAGCCTTCAAAGTAATTCATCGTATCCCACCGAATCTTTCCAATAGACTTCGTATTCGTCTACTGCACACAGCAGAGGCGATAGGCATTCGAACTATTAAACCTAAACTATGTATTCAAAAGAAGTTCGTACAGCCATTATCCCTTCCTTGGCCTATTAAGACATAACCAACTAATGACTTCTACACCACCCATTGTTTATATTTTCAACCCCTTTCTTATCATCCCTTTATCTTATCACATCTTCATTATAAACGTGTTTCATTTACTTCCCTTACAATCTAACATTACTTAATGGGTTCATTTGTTTTCACTAGCCTTTATCGACTACATCCACCTGAACAGTTGTTTGTTTAATCATGCTGTTTTTCATTATTCGTGTTATCACAGACTGCCTCACTTTTCCATCCTTTTAATTGATAAGACCATTATTATTATTATTATGACTAATTGCACAATTTATCTTCACCATCTTATTATGCTATAGACAAAACACCATGATTGGTTTATATTTGAATTTTTATTTGTAAACTTATGTATATTACAGTTAAGCCTGATGAGATCTAATTAAAAATAATATTGTTCACTTAAATGTGTTGTTCTAAACTCAAATTAATTTAAGTAAATGACGGTTGATAATCGTCACACAATGAGATGGTCCGTGTGGTCCACTGACTTGGTGGATTTGCGCTTTTGTTCTTGGAACGATGGGCGCTGAGTTCAAGCCTCGAATGTGAACAGTATCATTGATAAGGAGTTCAGGCCCATCCATCTGACGAAATGTACATTCTGAATTCCACTGTTATTTACGATCAAACAAATAACAACACGTTTAAAACAAGCACTAAAGGTTAATAAAGCAGGATTTAATGAATTCATCAAATTTCGGTAGAACTCCTCCCTCCACCTACCTCCCTCTTTACAAATGTGCCAGTCATTGAGACTATAGACTTCATATGTGAAGAAGCTGAAGACATACCCATTCCAACGTCGGAATTGAGGAAATTGCTACTTTTATGTACTAAAAATGACCAATTCCAATTCGACGGGCGTTTATTCCGTCAAGTTGATGGTGTCGCAATGGGAAGCCCTTTGGGACCACTTTTCGCTGGCTTATTCTTGTCACGCCTTGAAATCAGTACCTTGCAGCAACATATACAAGAAACGGATGTGTACCTAAGATATGTTGATGACATTTTTATTGTCTGTGGAAGCAGATCAAAAGCCGAAGACATGCTGATAAAATTCAACTCATGCCATCCAAATCTCAATTTCACAGCAGAACACGAGGAAAATGATACTATCAAATTCCTAGACGTTTTTCTGGCGAAAATGAATGATGGCACAATGGAAAGATCTATATTTAGAAAGTCCTCATGGACAGGACAGTACATGCATTTCAAGAGTTTTGTTCCAATCCAGTACAAAAAGAACTTAGTCAGAACACTGTTCAATAGAGCACGAAAAATTTGTTCTGAAAGTACTGTTGAGTATGAAATAAAATCCCTGAAGGATATCTTATCTAAGAATGGATATCCTGAGAAGTTCATTAATAAATACTCTAAAGAAAACACCCGCTCCAAAACAATCCAAACAGTTCCGAAGAAACCTGTCTATATCAACTTGCCGTCCAAAGGAGATGATGTACAGGAAGTAGTCAAACGAAGACTCGACAAAGCCATCAAGAGAACTTATTATGCTGCAAAACTTGTTTTTCTTAACACCACTAAGCGAGTGCTTCAACAATCTGGGAAAGTATTGGTTTTGTAGGGATTTGGTTTGATTGCATGGAGGGTTTCATCATGAGCTGACATCAGTTAGAGAACCACGGCTCAATGGTCTACGAGCTCGCCTCGTAACCAGAAGGTCCTGGGTTCGAATCCCGTTGGGCGCGTACTGCTGAAGAGTCCCAAACTAGGACGAAACAGCTGTCCAGTACTCCCAGCTGGTTTTCCAGTGGTTCTCTAACTGATGTCAGCTCATGATGAAACCCTCCATGCAATCTGGGAAAGACCAGTCGCCAATCCTCGACACTGCGTATATCAATTTGAGTGTGTTTGTGGAAGCAAATACATAGGTCGTACGGAAAGGCGATTATTGTCTACTCGCATGATGGAGCATTTGCCAAAATGGTTGAAAACAGCTGAGTTCAAAGTTCCAAAATCCTCAATAACAAAGCATCTTGTGGATTACGGGCATGATATCGACGCAGTCAAGTCATTCACCATTGTCAGCAGACAAAGAAACAAGAAGATGCTTGCAATTGCAGAGGCTTGTGCAATTCGAGTTTACAAACCAGGTCTCTGTGTACAAAAGGAGATGGTCGTGACTCTGAATCTACCATGGTAATTCTACCTCTTATTATTATTTTATTATTACTATTATTATTCTCATTATTATTATTCTTGATTCATTTAAAACTATCCTTTATCAGTAGCATTATCTTAACTCACTTCAACACTATTATTATTGTTATTATAACTATTACTATTGACATCCCTCTGGTTGCAATTCTTGTTATATTCTCTAATGACTAATTGTTTATCTAAGTGATGTAATTGAAGCGTAATGCAATTTATCTTAATTTTGATCTCCCATACTCTCTCTCCCCTTATCTAATTGAACATGACCTGGAAAAACATTCGCACCTGTCTTTCTGCATGACTAATTCAATGCAGTTTATTTACTTATCAGTCCTATATCTCCCAATGTAATTTCAAAAGTATATATATCCGTGTATGTAAAGTATTCAGTCCTATATCTCCCAATGTAAATTCAAAAGTATATATCCGTGTATGTAGAGTATTCAGCTGACGAGTTCTACCGAAATTTGATGAATCCATCATTAAATCCTGCTTTATTAACCTTTATTGCTTGTTTTAAATTCGTATCGGGAAATAAATGTTTCCAACAACATGTTTGATTACCACTTCTAAAATGAACAAGTTGCAAGTGAAGTCGCCTAGAAAAATCTGTTTCTGTTGCTACAGATATGAACACTTTACAAAAAGTATAATTTCATTTAGACGATCAAACTGAAATATTGCGTGTTACCGTATAACAGAGCGTATAATGCCATCCAGCCATTTACTTCACTTTTATCGACTTTACAGAGGAATTCGACAGTGTAATTTGAAAACTGTCTCAATACTACGGTGTACTCCAAACCTTTATAAGATTCACTCCAGAAAACTCCGCGAAGCTTTTGAAATAAAGACAGGAGGCTGCCTACTATCACCGATGATATTCCTGACTGTGGTGGACTGGATCATGCGGTAAACCTTGGGAAGTGAGAAGAGAGGTATACGTTAGACTGAATGAAAGACACTGAGAGAAATTGAATTTGTGAATGATTTATTTCATTATGGATACAATTTATTTCGATAAAGTCCCACAGTGTTACACAGTAATACTAACTGATGAGCACGTTTCGAGCACAATTTATTACTACTGCTCATAATCACCTCACATCAAGGCACTACTCACACAACTTTCTAAATTCCTTTATATAACTCCATTATTTTCCATCGCTTAACTAGATTAGTAGTAGTATTTTTAATATTTCCGGCATTAGTGATGAGTCATTCATTTTGCATGTGTTGGGTGTAGACTCAATGAATAAGGATTCAGCAATCAACGTCTCTCCCTCTCTCCACCTACCTACATTACTGCTTAGAATTTAAACCCTCTCCCACCCTATTGAGTGGTTGTGTGTTAATGCATGTAGTGCGATGTAGTGCTGAGCTGTTTTCCAAATTACTCATCTCCTCGGGGTCAACCATTCTTACCTTAGCTAAGTTCTTGTGTTCCGACAATCTCACTACCCCAGATCTACTAGTTTGACCTATGTAGTTGAATTAACTCACAGTCATTGCAAGGTATTTTGTAAATTATATTATTTTGTTTAATTGAGTCCACCAATAGGGTCCTTTAACCTACCCTGCTTGTCCCTGAGTGAGTTTGTAGGTTTAAAGAGTAATCTAGGTGGGTGGAGATAGAGAGAGGTTGATTACTGAATCCTTGACCATCGAGTCTACACCCAACATGTGAAATAGGAATGACTCATCACTCATATGGAAAATACTACTACCAGTGTAGTCAAGGGATGGAAAATAGTGGAATTATATAAACGAAGTTAGAAAGTTGAGTGAGTAGTGCTTTGATATGACTATTGTGGTGAGAGCTGTCTACTAGCCAAACTGGTAGACAGTAATTTACCTAAATGTTTACGTTCTCGAGATTTGTCGTGAGAAAATATGAACAAAGACTGATTCAAAACCGACCACAGCAGACTTTGCGTAGGCGGATGCAGTTAACATATAGGTGATCTGACATTCAAAAAAACAGTCACAAATAGATGAAAGATTAACTTTGAGTGAGAAACCACCAATCAGAAGACTGTGTTTGTTTGCTTAACTAAACTATAATAATGTTCACGAAAATATATATGGTTTGATTTCCTTAATAAACGATCTGTTGCCTAGCCCTTGTCTTCTGTCGTTACACTATGAGCAGTTATAAATTGTGCTCGAAACGTGGTCATCAGTGAATATTAATGTATAACACTGTGAAACTTTATCAAAATAAATTTTACTCACAATGGAATGATTTATGTTTCTTGTCTCACAAACCCAAAGATTCTTAAGTGAAAACCAACAGGTAGGCAGAAGATGCAAAGAATAAAGGAATTCAGATGAAAATATATTAGGCAGGAGTGATAAAAGTGCTCAACCAGTGGCAACAGACATCAACTATAACCGGCGGCAGTAATCCAGATGAAGTTGTCTCTTTCACTTTACTCAGTTAGAGTTGTTCCAACTGCATGTTACCTGAATGAGGATATAAAAGCTGGCCACGACCGAGGCGGTGACAAAGGCGATGTACAGCAGCCGGTACAAGAAATAACACTTTTGTCAAATACGTGAGTACTTCCATTTAGTTGAAGAACTTGGTGCAGTTATCAAGAAAAGCAAACTGTCACCAACACACTACTACTATCTTCGATGCCTCCATACTGAGGATCAAATAGCCAATCAATGACGAAGAATAAGCAAGTAAGAAGAACGTCTGTTTGCAAGCGAACCAGCCAACAAATATTATTTAGTTTAGAGTATGTAAACCAGACAACGCATAGCATTTTTAATAACATTTGAAACGAACAGTTCCTTTAATTAACTTGGACAGAGTTAAAGACAGAGTTTATCTTAAAACTATGATGTGTTTGCGTGATACATTTCAAACAATTTCGCCAAACACCAAATGAAGTTTAAAAATAGGAAGGATAAAAATTAAATTTGATCATATTTTATTAAAAGTTGTGTTAATTAGTCTTATTCTTAAATCTTTTCTCATTTTTGTTAATTTAAATTGGCCTTTAGTTTTTCAATATAAATTGAATTGACAAGTACATGTGTGAATGCGTGGTCAGATTGCTAGAAATGTGTTGAGCAAATACATCGAACTTTCCAGATAAACTCTGTCTTCTAAGAACACGGTTCAGACCTTAAGTAATAATGAGGATATTAGGCAGATTTTGTCACGAGTTTACATGAACAAGGGAAAAATTTGGAAACAACGGATTCTTAGGAGTCTGTCCTGGTTTTCGGGCTTTTCAGCAGTCGGCTTTCATATTTCTAGGCGAATCTACTGGCCATCGTGCAACCTATTGGATTATTATTATTATTAGAGGCGCCATTTTTCATGGCCTGCCTAAACGACTCGGCTACTATAACTTCCATCAGGGGTGTAATGTATCTTCGAATCGTTTCTTTTGGCTGCAACATAAACTGAGGCAAATTTTTAATCAGTTTCCAGCCTATCCCTGTGCACTCTAGGAAGAAAACGAAGGGAAAATCGCGTAAAGGTCAAGGTCTTGTTTCAGTCAGAATAATGTTGCGTCGTACAAGTTATTCTGTAGATAACTTTGCTTGGAGATTCTATAAGCACCGGCGGGAGGGACAGGAGAGTGTAAGTGCTTTTCAGGAAAGGTGATGCTGACAATTCTATACTGTATGTAAACATAATTTCTAGAATGAAACTGATATTATTATTAATATTATTATTAAGTGAGAATCAAATAAAGTGTAGTTATATTTCAATAGTTTGCACACAATGATAAGTTTTGTTATTGGTAATATTTATAGGGAGATAATGGCCAAAAAGACAGAACACAGTTATCCGTAGAAGAGATAATAAAAGGTGTGAAATTTTGTCTGACAACAACATATTTCACATTCGAAAGGAAAATATACCAAAAAAATGAAGGAGTAGCCGTTGGACCACCTATCTCACCAATAATAGCTAAAAAGGAACCGGTTGCATGAAATAATAGCTAACATATTCATGGATTATTGGGAAGAGAATGCCCTTAAACCATTCAGGTCATCACTAAAATGTTGGTGGAGATATGTAGACGACACACTAGTAATAGTGAAAAAAACGATATTGAGAAACTCTTCTCACACATAAACAGCCAAGTCAACTCAATAAAATTCACTATGGAAGTAGAGAATGAAAGTGGGGAACTACCTATGCTAGAATGCAAAATACAAAGAATGACAGATGGTAGCATTAAAACGATGCTATATAGAAAAACCACACACTCTGGAAGATTCCTTGATTATCAATCAGCTCATCCACTCACGGTAAAACGAGGATTAATACAAGGTCTTGCAGATAGAATACGTAGACTTACAACAACGCCAGAGGACCAGTGTAAAGAAATAAACGTCCTATTCAAAATGTTACTCGAAAATAACTACCCTAAAGAATTTATAAAAGATAATATAAAAAAGAGAAAAAAGAGGGTGAAAACGGAGAGTAACAAGATGGAAGAATGCAAAAAAAACAGTCACAATACCATATAAAAATGGTTCATCAGAGGAAATTCAAAGAAACCTCAAAAATATCGGCATTCACACAACTTTTAAACCGACAAATCTAATCAAAAATAAAATAAATCAACTGAAAAATCCCATAAAAATGATGGATAAAAACAACTTGATTTACAAAATATCTTGTGCTGACTGTCCAACTAAATATGTGGGGCAAACGTCCAGATCACTCAAAATAAGAGTGAATGAACGTAAACGCCTAACCAAAGGTCAACCAACAGGAACACAAGCCTACAAGAATCTTGAAAAAAATTCATCGATAGCTGCACATGCATGGGAAAAAAACCACATTGTCGATTGGAACAATGTGTGTATTCTAAAAACTAATATGAACAAATGGAAAGAAAGGCTTATAACAGAATCGATATTCATTAAAGTCACACCGGGTACATGTAACAAGGGTGACTCAGTACAACTATTAACAATATGTATATATATATATACCTATATGTATGTTCTTTATTTGATCTAATCCACAATGCTAAAACTTTTTACTGATATTAAGTGAGAATCATTTAAGAGCTCATTAAAAGTTGATACTGCTTTGGAGAAATCAGGCCTTTTAAGTCTGTCTACATCAAATGCCAGATGGCCAACCTTTATAACTGACTTAACAGAATATTACGGATTAAGTAGAATATTCCGCCAAACAGGCGCAAAATTCAAATTCGGAGTTCGAAATTTAAACACATTTTGAGAACAGGAAGCAGCACAGTTTCCTTTAGAGACCGAGATTACTCACACAGTGTGTGTGATCCGATACACAACATAAATGTTAACTGAGAAAGAAAAGGTCAATTTGTGATGGTTTACACTACTGAATGATTCACAATAGTAGGTGGATAGCAGTCGCATCGATCAGTGAGCAATCTGAGAATTTCATCTAATGCATTACCGCTTCTCTGAAGTAGCTAACTAGATTTCGAGTAGTTTGAAATGATTAATCTTTCTTAGCTGAATTAAACTGAATACACCTCGGATGAGCTCAGCTCGAAACGGCCATCTGGTGTTAGGTCACCTAGATCTGGACAGCAAGTACTACCGGTTGATGTACGAGTCGCATCCAACTACGCATATCAACCCAACCGATCAGTAATATATACCATCTCGCACTTATTATTATTTCCTTTAATTCCTAGAGGAACATAGGGATTCAGCCGTGCGTCTCCATTGCCTACGGTTCTCTGCCAACGTTTTCACCTGGCTCCAAGTCTGCCCACACGTTTTCATCTCCTCTTCACATGACCTCCTCCAAGTCACCCTTGCACTGACGACCAACTCGCCGCCCCCCCCCCACTCGAGCAACGGCTTGTCTAGTGATGTCACTTGATGGTTTCATTGCTCAGAGTATGGCCAGCTAATCCATCTCCATTTCTCCCTGCCTATTTGTTTCACAATCGTTTCCTGCTGTGTTGGTTCTCTCCCAGAGATCCCTCCCTGTGGCTGATCTTTTCTGGCCAGCCATCTGATCTTGAGTATTGAGTGAAGACAAGTGTTAATGAAGGTCTGTAGTTTGTTTGAGTTGCTCTTTATGACGCGCAGTGCAAGTCTCTGATCCATATGTTAAGTAGCACTGACTGACTTCACATTGGAGTTGAAAATCCGGATCTTATTTCCATTTTCCTGCTGAGTGCTGTTGACCTCCACACAGACTTGAGAGTAATGAAAGCTTGTCTTGCTTTTCCGATTCTTGCTTTGATATCCTCATCTCGCACTGATACTTGCTTTTTCGAGAAGACAAATCCAACTGACGAATGATGAGATTATTATGTGAGCATTGGGTAGATGAAACAATTCACGGAATTAGTCTTAAGAGTTATATTTATTAAGTCCTTTAGCTAACACTGTTCAGCATGTTATATACTCCTAATTATACCTTATAAGATTCATTTGACCTTACTACAACTAATGAAACTAGTTATTCAGTAGTGCTTATATACATATAATGTATATTTTGTGTAATAAAAATCACTTATTCCCATGGGCCCGGACTAGTCTTCTCTTCGGGCTTTTCTGCGAACTCAGGGCAGCAGAAGGTAGTTCAAGCAGTACAGAACAAATACTGGTGTATTCAATATTCAGTTGATTTCACCTACTGTCTATGAAACTCAGTATCGATCCCAAATTACTGTTTAAGGTCTATTGGTAAAGACAGAATTTAATTAAATCCCTTGCCACTTGCATCCGACGCATTTGTAGTTCCGACGGTCTAGAAACAGAATTAGATATTTTGGAAGAAATCTTCATCCAAAATAGATACCAACCAAGATTCCTAGACAAGAATATCAAACCAGGAGTTTGGAGAAATGAAAATTCACTTGCACCGAAAAAGAAACTCTACATGAACTTGGATTTCAAGGGAGATTTAGGAAGCGATAATCTCAAGAGAAGGATCGCATCATCTCTGAGAAGAACATTTTTTGCAGTAACACTAAGAATAGTGTTCTCCAGTCGCCAACTGATCTGCAGAAGCCTCAAGGACAAGATCCCGCATCTGACCACTTCTGTGTGCATATATCAGTTCACCTGCTGCTGTGGAGCCAGGTACATCAGTCGTTCGACGCGCACTTTGTCCAGCATGGTTGCGAAAAGGCAATAGTGGTGCAATAAATCGATTGAACACCTCGTTAACACTGATCATTCTATTTCAACAAACGCCTCCTGCTTCAAAGTAATTAATCTACAGAGTCAAGAATAACCTACCAAAGGCAACATGGTTTCGTCTTCTTTGTATCTCTGAAGCTCTGACCATTCACATAGAAAATCCGAAGTTGTGCATACATAAGAAAATCAATCAACCACTTCTACTACCATGGCAACAACTTTTCTGATTTTTGATGAATTAATTTTGTTTCTTTGTTCCCTTGTTTCTTTAATTGCTTATAATTCTTGTATTCATTTAGAACTCTTACGTAACTTCGTATTCTCTACTTTGCTTCTATGTGCACCCTGAGGACAACTCAATGATCAAAATATTCATATTATTACATAACTCCTTTGTGACAACTCATCAATTTTGTTACTACCCTAGTTTCATTGACACCCAATTATCTTGACCGTTTCTGTATTACATAACTCCACCCAAACCCTACTAATTCTCACCTGTTTAGTTAAAATAACCATAACCAACAATTGTATTTTGTTTGACAAAATTAATGCATACATGACAATTAGATCCCAGTGGCTGAATAGTATACGAGCTTGCTAGCCTTGTAACTGGAAGGTCCTGGGTTCGCGAACCTCAGTGAGTGCGTATTGCCGATGATTCCCAAACTAGGCTGATGAAACAGCACCTGTCCAGTACTCTCCGGTTTTCAATGGTTCTCTAACTAATTTCAATCCGTGGTTTAACTCGAAAAGCAAATCAAACTTGGAACTGTGGTAGAGTATAACTCAATTTGCAATTAAAAGTGTTCTCTGAGCTGGTCGGTTTAGTTGCGAAGCTTTCGTCGTCCTTCTGGACAACATCTTCAGCGCCATATTTAGCACAAAGTGAAATGATTTAAATTTCTTCATGCGTGATGTAATTGCGTCTCCTGGTTACTATCTTTACATATGTATTGACCACTTTCTATTGACTTGGATTTTAAACTTTCTGGTCACCTGATTTACTTTTTATTAATTGGTATATTTCATCTATATTAACGTGTTTGTTAATTGCATTTTCGCTTGAGTACCAAGCTTCTAGGAATTCTCTGGCACTTTTCGTGTTTCCTCTGTTTAAGATTTTGACATGATCCCAATCAAACTGATGTCCATAATTGTCTGTATGCATTGACACTAAAGAATACATATCATGTCTTTTCACGGCTGATTTATGTTCTTGGATTCTGATTCGAAGGGGACGCCCACTTTGGCCGATGTAATGTTTGTTGCAGTTCATACAATTTATTTTGTAAATGGTATTAATTTTATCCCTTTTTTCTGTTGGATCTTTTGGTTTGCATAATATCGAATTAAGCGATTTTACTGGTTTGTGTGCTATATCTATATCAATTTGATTGGGATCATGTCAAAATCTTAAACAGAGGAAACACGAAAAGTGCCAGAGAATTCCTAGAGGCCTGGTACTCAAGCGAAAATGCAATTAACAAACACGTTAATATAGATGAAATATACCAATTAATAAAAAGTAAATCAGGTGACCAGAAAGTTTAAAATCCAAGTCAATAGAAAGTGGTCAATACATATGTAAAGATAGTAACCAGGAGACGCAATTACATCACGCATGAAGAAATTTAAATCATTTCACTTTGTGCTAAATATGGCGCTGAAGATGTTGTCCAGAAGGACGACGAAAGCATCTCCGCAACTAAACCAACCAGCTCAGAGAACCCTTTTAATTGCAAATCATCCACCTGAGCTACAAATCTTCTCTAGTATAACTCAATTATAATGGAGTTACAAATCCTTACAAATCAACTACTGAGAAATTAACCTATAAATATATATGTATATATATATCGGTTAAAACCAAAAGTATTTTTTACCCAATGCAGATATATGTTCTTTAAAAAAAATTTTTTTGTCCATAAACCAAAAAAGCATACAAGATGCATGCGTAGGCATACAGAAATCCACAGAGATAAAGAAAGAAAGAAAGAAGGAAAAGAAGAAGCTTGGAATTGTAGACTATACTTTTCCGTTGGAAAGAATTAACCAAGTGGAACAAGAGGACACTTTTGAACAACTTCAAACAAAAAGTGGAAAGTTGTCAAAGACATAGGAGATGAGCAAAAAAAAAAAGAGAAAACATAATAAATACGAAAGAAAGGAATATAGTAGTAGTAAACCCACACCATATACACACACGAAGGTTATACTGAATTCAATTGTAAAAATAAGCATACTGTAATCAGTTTATATAGGCACCAGAAAAATAGACATGCGTCTTGTTTGCTTGCAATTGCCTGCATACACTGCAACAATATTGGCATATAGTGAGAAGAGCATTTTAAGATTTCTCTAGCTCAGCGGCCAACTCTTCAGTCTTTTCTCTGCATTCACTGAAATAATTCCTCTGTGCAGCTATCAGCTCTTTTATTGCCACCAAATTGGACTGCTGTGAACAAAACCGATAGATTAAGTTGAAAAAAAGAGTTAACATGGAGTAAGAAGCAAATTAATATCTTAGAATCTTACTTTAAAAAAGACACCCTTAAGGATTTCGGCAGAAGAAAATCCTCTCTTTCTGTGACAATTTCATTTTCTATAGTTTGGTTTGTAAGGATTATTTATGTTTTACGAGTTGATCACGGACTGATATCAGTTAGAGAACCATTGAAAACCAGGGAGTACTGGACAGCTGCTGTTTCATCAGCCTAGTTTGGGAATCATCGGCAGTACGCACCCACTACACGGGTTCGAACCCAGGACCTTCCGGTTACAAGGCAAGCTCGTATACCATTCAGCCACTGGGACCCGATTCAATGGCTCATGAATTTTAACTTCTATCAATTCGTGATTTTAGCGCGACCCCAACCATTGCCGTTGGTGGGACATCCATCCACACACGTGACATCTAATTGGACCTCAGTGGTCACGACTTCTCACTAGAACTTCAGGAAGCTCCAACCTGTAGCAAGTCACTAGCGAGCATCAGATTAATTTTCTATAGTTTGGTTTGTAAGGATTAGTTTCATTTTCGTAGCTTAACAAAACTGTATTTCAATGTAGAGAAAAAAAAATCCCCATTTAGACATTTAGAAAACAGAGAGATTGAGCAGCGAAGAAATATTTACTTTTCAATTAGATCCTCATCTCACTCTGGCTCTACTCTAATATATTCTGTATAGCATTATTTTTATTACAATACACAACAGTTTACCAATCAAGTGGCGATATCTTTGCTAACAATAATTAAACGGTGTCATCTTTGATTACGTGTTATCCTTGTAAAATTAATCTATTCTAACCATTTCTACCTTTTAATCGTGTGTATTTATTTTCTTCGTTAATTATCAACCCATTGACATTTTGACTGAAACTGTTTAATTATTGTTAACAAACATATCAGTGCCACTTGATTGGTAAACTGTTGTGTATTGTAATAAAAATGCTATACAGAATATAATAGAGTAGAGCCAGATTGAGATGAGGATCTTATTGGAAAGTAAATACTTCTTCGCTCAATCTTTCTGTTTTCTAAAACTGGATTTATGTCTTTATAGATTATAACAGACAACAACGAGTAGTTTTGTTTTTTGTGTCTGTATATGTTCTGTTTGGGTCCTTGTGGCTGATTGTGTGAGTCGGTGGCACAGCAGTAGAGTGCTCACCGACCACGTAGGTGGTTCGGGATTGGATCCCCGGCCACCGATGCACTCCTTTATCTCGCTAAACAGGCAGTAAAACTGGTAAAGAGGGAAGGTTGGGCATGAGGCTAGCAACTCCATCCCGTAAAAATAATCACCATTGCCACAGAAACTTCAAGCTTCTAGCTTGAAGCCTTATGTTCCACTGGGAACATAAAGGAATGAAAAAAATATATGTTCTGTTTAAGAGTTGAATCTATGTGGATCTACTGTTTCACATGCTCCTGTGGAGTTGATTACTTAGAAAGTTCCACATAATACACAGTACCAATGCGTATTATATCCAATTAGTTTATCCAGTGTGGTATTATATTCGATTACCATGGTGCTTTTTATTCCTTTACATTCCCAGGCTTCAAGCTAGAGATTTGATGTTTCGGTAACAGTGGTGTTTATTTTTACGAGGTGGGGTCGCTAGCCTCATGCTCAACCCTCCGTCTTTACCAGCCTTACTACTGGCTTAGCGAGGGGAAGGAGTGCGTCGGTGGCCGGGGATCGAGCCCCGAACCACATGAGGCGTGGTTGGCGAGCATTCTACCGCTGTGCCACCAACACACAGCATAGTCTGGTTTAGAACTTCTGATTGAGTCGCCACGTTAGGTTGTGCTCGAGTCGTAGCCTAATGATATACGCATATACAGATATTCGATTACACAGAGTCTGAATTCTACTCCTACATTACATTGGACATTGTAAGCTTATGTTCTGCAGAAATGCATAGCTCAATCCTATCCGGTTTATTTGATGAAAAGCGGATACACACAATGACGAAGTCTTCTTGAATCAGGTCAATTATCCCCTTGTGATATACCCTTTAAAGTTTCTATAGGCCTAAATCAATCATTCCAAATAATTACCTTATCTCCACTTCATGTATAACCGAAGCATGAACAATTACCTAGATTATGTATTCAAAACCTTTTGCTAAAGCCCTTTTGTGTTTGCTATGGTCACAGTAATGTTCTCATTCTGTTTTACCATTTTGCTTGCTTTAATGTTATCCTTACCATTGCAATTTTATTTATTTTTTGGAAACACTTGACCTACTTTTTCAAATCCCAATATCGATCTCCCTTATTTAATAATCTATAAACTTTTGTAATTCATCCACTTTAACGCTAACCCCTTAAAAAGCCTGCTGATTATCTTCACTCTTGTCATATGTGTATACTGACTGAGCAAAGTTTTAGTGTCAGTTAATATCTGCGAATACGAATGTACGGCTGGTTGTAAAAATAAAGTCATTGCAGAGAAATTCTCTCTCTTCAGTCTGAAAAATTTCTGTGATTTTCAGTATTAAGACTGGTCTATTGGTGGACAAATTTGCAACTAAAGTTTCGTACTTTGTTTGTACTCATCAGCAGCACGTTTGTGTGTTTGTGCAATACGTTTTAATACTAGTCACCGTGTTGACTTGAGAGATTTGAATGAAGAATCTTACTGGGACGAATCATTACAGTCTAAGCTGACTTTCTATGTTCCGATAATCCGACTGCACTTGATCTACTGGTCTAATCTATGTGGTCGATCTGAAAGCCATTACATGGCAATTAGTAAATTATATTATTATTCTTAATTGGATCTGTTGAATCCTTAAGGGTGTTCTGGAAGACGCTGTAACTTTCCGTCTGCTTTGGTGATATTCACGACAGTGATAATGAGAGTAGTTAGGCAAATCGCCTCCCCCCCTACCTGCAGATGTCTACGGTGAAATCGATGGGTGAATATTCGCTTTCAAGAACTGCCAATGGAAAATGGGCATTTCACTCATAAAAAAATACAATCAGTCAACAAGGAATTGAAAATTAACGTATAAGAAAAAATAGTGACTGATACCCTGTTACCCAACAGGTGACTGTCGCAGCTTACTGGCCAACTGGACGCGTTTTTAACGGTAAGTGCAGAGGTTTCGAGTTTCAGGCAGAGGTACATTGCCATATGACGAGTCCCAAATGGAACTAAATGCGGATTGTGGAGTTCACTGCTAACAGTCATTATGAACCAAAATATACACACATGTTGTACACGTGTGCTTTAAACTGACTTATAATTTGACGCTTACACTATTAGATAATAGCCAGGTGGCGTGCAAGATACATTTCTAATAGCATATTATATAAAATATATCTCCCAACTCTTTGCTTCGCAATAGGTTCAACAATTACAATAAAATAAATGACATTCATTTGATAACTTACATTCACTGTCTTTATTCTCTCTAATTTAGCTCTTGTTACTTCCAGCTGTTTGTCAAGAACACCTTTAGCCTTCTCCATGTTTGCCAAAGTCTGTTTGTTTGAATATACAAATAAAAAGTGCACATTAGTAACATTGGCTAGGGGAAATATGTGTACACATATAATAATTTTATAAGTGGTGTTGGTTGTAACACAAGCACACACACACAAAGTAATTTTCTAATTCACTTAGTCAATTAAATACTTTAGGAGACTATCGATGGTGGCTTTTTGGCTTCCATCGTTATCAATGCACACAGATTGAAGAGGAAGTGAAGAGCCATCAAGTAGAGGAGTTGCATTGGTAGAAGGAAGGCAAGATAATAGAGATGAAGATGGATACAAAGATGAGTGAGGATTAGAGAGGTTTCGCGTGCACTTCGGAGTGTGAGGGCGATTGTTACTGCCCACACCGTGGAAGTTGGTTGCGTGACTGCAGAGCCCAAGGGACAACTGCTTGAGGCCGGTCACACACGGCCTGTTTTTGTTTGTTCCTTTTTATTTGGTGTGTCTCAGTAGCATATTTATCACTTCTGCCCTGTGACACGGCAGCAGGAAGCGCGGTCGTTGTTAATCCGGGCCCCGACCGATCCGGCATCATATTTTGTCTTTTTGTTTGAGTCATGGCATTGGATTCGGTAGCTGCTTTTTGTCTAACCGCTATCCAAACAACCTTTCTGGCTTGGTAGGACCTACAGGAACTTAAGTTCCAGCCAGTGTAGCTCGTTGGGTCATTGCGATATGCAAGCCCGACCACCACGTCAAGGTAGCAGCTTTCCACAACAATTAGTCTAAGCCACGTAGGGAGATGTGGACTTCCTGGTTGGGGTCCTCGGGACGGTAGAAACCAATGGTTGGAAACAATTGGTGACATGGCTCAAAATCGTTCTCAATGGCTAGCGCAGATGCACCCACTCCTTGTGACTCATGATTTCCAATGAAACTGTTTTGTTCTTCGTTATTCCTATTCCTTTGTCTCACACCAATGTTTACTGTCTATATTATGCATTTCTCCTACTTTCTTCCCTTGCTTTGTGTGCTAGAAAGAGGGAGTGTGGCGACTTGAACTGGCGCACATATGTACAAAGTTCTATGTCGAAAACCGACCGACCGACCGACTTAAATACTGCAGAGAAGTCAATTATCCTGAAACTGATTTTTTGTGTACCAGGCTAACAATCATATTTAGTGTGTGTGGGTGTGTGTTATTTAAGTAGGTGGAGCGGGACTCGAATCCGAGAATTGCATAATGGCTAAAAACCCCATGAAACACATCCGTTCACATTTGGCAAATATTTGTACAGTTTTGAATGGTAAAAATGCCTGGTCTCTGTTAGCAAGTCGGCGTCCCTTATGCACACATACTTCGCCGATGCCTTCAAGCAAACATGATGTTATTGGGTTTATGCTGATTAACACACTGAAGTCTAGCACCTGAGTTTTATGCTATTTGAGACCACAGATGAGTAATGTTGAAATTCAGCGTAGAGTTTAAGGTGAAGGAGAGGAGTTATTTGATGAAGTTTGCCTTCTTTAAAGCCTTGTGAATTTCCAGTGGCGATAGTGTATTCGTTTATCTTTGTGAGTTTGCAATTGCTGGCCTCACGCCCAGACGTCCATTTTATTTGGGCTTTTTGTCGATGACTAGTTAATTAGGCGAGGTTTAGCAGTGTGTCTGATGATAGTCAAGGCTTGATATATGCGTGGCGGCTGACAAACATTCTACCACTAGACCACTGACTCATCGCCCCTACTGTTAAGAAAGTGCCGTAAATGTGGTACAAAAAAAAGAAAACTAATCCTACTCTGCTTGTCACGTGGAAATATTGGAAATTCATCCAGTCACATTTTATTTTAAAAATTTGAACTACTTACTAAAATACTAAGTAGTATAAATTAGTTAGTAGAATTTTCAGGTTACAGGAGAATAGGAAAGCTCCTAAAACAAATGCCAATTGAAGTCAATAAACTCTCCCTATGAAGAGAACAGTGATTCATATAAATCCACGGTGCGATTGGCGAACAGCTTTTAGAGGGGCATCTTCAATTTTAAGTAAGAAGTTATGAAGGATGTGGTCTACTGAATTTAGTGGAAGGACAGTTAATCACTAATGTCATCATTTCTAGTTATGTATGGTGACAGTGCTGGGATTTTGCAAAGTGACAGAGATAAACGTTTATGATTCCCTCGGGTTCCGAGTGGAACACAGTAGCACATCACCATCTTATTCTGTTTTATGCAATATTTTCTATCAAGTCAGCAAGAGGTAGCTCTTGACGAAAGTGTGAAACAGCCCGTTGGAGATGCTTTCTTGACAGATTCGCCAAGTCTCTGAATATCATAGAAACACTGATTGGCTTGACATTAGTATGGAAAATTCGGATCTTATTTCTTGTGCTGTTTGCACTAGATTTCCAAACTGATAGCGGAATAATGATGGTCTGTTTTCCTTTCCCAACACTGCCTTCGACGTCATCAGCTTGTAGTTTAAACGACGCTACTCAGACTGAGTAAGTGAAGGAGACGACGTCCTCACGATGCCTCCCATTGATAGTGATTGGTGCGTGTTGTTGTTTTCTTTTGGGTCATCGTGTATCTTCACCATCTTTGTTTTTCACACATTCATCTGAAGTCTTTACTTCTCTGCGTCTTCTGCCAACTTGGTAGTTTCCAACTGTAGATCTTCCCAATTTATGAGACTTGAAACACAACTGGGAAGTCCACATCCTCAAGGTTCTTCTATCAGTTCCACGCATGTCCTCCACCTTACTTCCGACGATCTACCGTATGATCCAGTTCACTACAATCAGGAATATCATTGGTGATAATGGATAGCCTTGTTCTACTCCTGTCTTCACTCTAGAGGCGCCATTAGGCTTTCCTTTGTGAATCACTTGGCATGTGGCGTTATCAGATAGCTGTTGGATGATTTTTCTAATGAAGCTTTGGGGCACTCTGTGGTGTTGAAAAATTTCAAGGCATTTATTAAAACCTTTATTACTTATTGCTGAATTGAAATCTCTCTAGGTACATAGCATCACTCATCCTTTAACAAATGTAACTTAAGTGAGACGAAACGTGCATACTGAATTCCACTGCCAATAGACATCACTCATTAACTAAACAGCATCACTGTTATAACCTAAAAGCATCGTTAAACCATTGGTGATCGGGGTAGGGAACATGTACAGGTGAATATAAAATTTGGGCACTGTAGTAGAGCATAACTCCATTATGGATAAGATTTTATTTTCATAAATCACACAGTGTTATACATTAATATTAATTGATGACCACACGTTTCGAGCACAAATTATTACTGCTCATAATCATATCAAGGCACTACTCACACAACTTTTTTCCTTCATTAATATAAATCAGTGGAATTGATGATTAGACATTTGAATACAAATCAGTATAAGGTAATGTACATTCAAAAATAATAATATGAGTGTTATTGATCAAATACAATCAGATGGGAAATGAGACGAATGTTTTTATAGTCAAAATAAGTAAGTAACTTGTTAGAATGTTGTGATGGGCTTGAATTGAAATAGAATTTTAAGATTATTTTATTATCCTCTTCTGATTGGACTGGTGGTAATAATATCTTCCATGCATATCTCTGTTATTTGCATTGAGTCATTTCTGTTGCATGTGTTGGGTGTAGACTCAATAAAGCAGGCAGGATTCAGTAATCAATCTCTCTGGGAGATGGTTGAAATTCTAAGAAGTAATATAAGTAGCTAGAGAGAGAGATTGATTACTGAATCCTGCCTCGTTCATCGAGTAGTCTACAGCCAACACATGCAACAGAAATGAGTCAATGCAAATACCAGAAATATGGAAGATACTATTACCACCAGTCAGTCAAATCAGAGGAGGATAATAAATAATCTTAAAATTCTATTTCAATTCAAACACATCACAACATTCTAACAAGTTACTTACTTATTTTGACTACTAAAACACTCGTCTTATTTCCCATCTGAATATACTTGATTAATAACACTCATATTACTAATTCTGAATGTACATTATCCTATATTGATTTTTATTCAAATGTCTAATCATCAATTCCACTCAGGTATATAAATGAAGTAAAAAGGTTGTGTGAGTAGTGACTTGATATGATTATGAGTGGCAATAGTTTGTGCTCGAAACGTGGTGGCATCAGTTAATATTACTGTACAACAAACACTGTGTGATTCATCAAAATAAAATCTTATCCATGATGGAGTTATGTACCGTTGAACACTAACAAGATAGTTCCGACCCAGTAAAATCAATCAGTTCATGGGGAATCTCAAAAGAATGATGATTTCAGCAAACAATAATAGTAATAATAATGACAGCAGCTGCAGCAGCGGCTATAACAACAACAGCTGATATCTCTTGTGTAACAGGTGGTTCTTGCCCCCCCCCGCCAGTAACTCTGTGACTGGTCCAGTGGATACCGTTTTGAAACTATGGGTTTCACAAAAAAACAAAAAAAGCATCTGGAGTAAAGAATTCAACACACACACACACACAATACTAGTTTACACAAATGCGTCTAGTGTATAAACATTGAGTGAAGTGAATGACTATTTTTTTCTCAGTAGACTGCTAAATCAATAAGTGTAGTGTTCACCTTGACCTCGGACTATAGATAAAGAAAAAGGTGTGGAACAGAGACTACGCATTGAAGAACTTACAAGTATGATTACAGAATCTCATCATGAGTTGACATTAGTTAGAGAACCATTGGAAAACCTGGGAGTACTGGACAGCTGCTTCGTCCTAGTTTGGGACTCTTCAGCAGTACGCTCCCACCGGGATTCGAACCCAGGACCTTCTGGTTACAAGGCGAGCTCGTATACCATTAAGCCACTGGGACCCGATCCAATGGACCATGAATTCTAACTTCCGCCAATTCACAACATAGCGTGACCGCTAGCCAATGTCTTCGGCGAGTATTTGTCTTCATACCCGACCTGCTGCACCCTACTGGTCACGACTTCTGACTAGAACAGGTATGATGTTACACACATTACTGATCGACTGATGTGGGTAGTTGGAAAGCACCCATGTTAAGCGGACAGGGCTTTCTGGCCAGTTTATCACTAGACAGCTGTTTCTCATTCCTTTCAGTTCGATCTCAGTCTAATAATGTAGCCAACTTTGACAAGTATCATCACAGAGTAATCATAATTTTCAGAAGTGCCCCTAGCATTCTGTGCGATTATAAAGTGGACATTCAGGCGACTGGATGAAAATAGTATCAAGTGTGCCTTAGACAGGTCTAAGTTTTGGTGTTCGCTGGCCTTCACCAGTCAGTAAAGCGTATTTCTTCAATCTAGAAGGAGCTAAAGGATATCCTTCATAATGACTGTCGGCCGGTCGGTTTTCGACATAGAACTTTGCACAGATGTGCGGCAGTTCAAGTCGTCACACTCCCTCCATGTAGCACACAAAGCAAGAGAAAAAAGTAGAAGAAATGCATAAGAGACACAGTAAACAGAGGTGTGAGACAAAGGAATAGTAATAACGAAGAACAAAATAGTTTCATTGGAAATCATAAGTCACAAGGAGTGGATACATCTGCGCCAGCCATTGAGAAAGATTTTGAGCCATATCACCAATTGTTTCCAGCCGTCATTGGTTTTTACCGTCCCGAGGACCACAACCAGTCAGGAAGTCTAAACCTTCCTACATGGTTGGCTTAGACTAACTGTTGTAGATTTCATTGGCTGGTGCCATGTTTTCGTTTGACCGCCGCTAGCTAGCTCTTTTCCAGCCTGACCCTATATCAGCTAACATTGCCCGTAGTCGAGGAAGGCGATGACTAGGCATACGTAACACATGTCATAACCATCTCAGTCGATGTAATTTCACAGCCTCGTCGATTGGTTTCCCCTCCCACCTACCTAGCACTCGACCGATGCCTTACCTCAATATTGCTCACGTTATCATACCACTTCACATGGGAGATGGAACGCAGACACCTATGATCAAAGACAGCTAATCTTTTCATGTCTTCCGCTCTCAATGGCCAGGTCTCACAGCCATAAAGGAGAACGGAGCGGGCTGATGAGCAGTACACACGCCCTTTGGTCGATAGTGGGATATCACGTCTACGCCAGAGACGGCGTAAACTGGCATATGTAAAACTAGCCCTCTGTATTGGTGCTGAGATTTCGTCGGAGATCAACTCGTTGGCACTGGCTGATGGTACTTCCCAAGTTAGTGAGGCGGTCAACGTGCTCTACCAGTATACTCCCTATTTCTAATCTAGAGGTTGGTGAGGTCCAATCCTGCAACATCATCTTACATTTTACAGGGGCGAATCACATGCCAAACATACGAAGATTGTTGCTCAAGGTGTCCAGTAGACTCTGCATTTTGTCAGCGTCCTCGCCTAGAAGGACTATATCGTCTGCATATTCTAAGTCGACGAGATTATTCCCTGGTAGCAAGTCAATCCCTGAGTCGCTGTAACCCGTATATTGAACATTCGCTTAAAGTTAGTGGGTTTATGTCAAAAAATTTCTTTTAAAAAAAAACACAATTTTCTTAATTTAATTCTCAGATATTGCAGTGTAGGCTTCTGCACGTGAAATAACAATCTACTGATATCGACTAGGTGTGGGTGTGTGGGTTTGTATCATATCTCCTATTGCTGTTAACGTCTACACAAAGATAAATTAATGCATACTTTAGAAACACAGTGAGAGAGAGAATATGATTAGCCAAATGCATTTCGTGTGTGCATGATGTGTGCCTTCAGAGATTACCTCTTCTGAGAGGTGACAATTAATTCACTGAAAGCTATTCAATCACACATACACAAACACGCAGACTTGAAAATATGCACAAAATATCTGATAGTAATTTTGATGAAATGTGCACTTCTATCTTTTTGCCATTGGAAATACAAAGATGAGATGAACAACTGTGACTACTGCGTAATAATTGTGTTTTGATAATTAGGTACATATTTCTGTGTTTCTGTATGTGCCACGTGATGCTATAGCTATGCGTTTCTCCAACGAATTATTCAACGACATTTGAAAATCAAAGGTGTATGCCGAAGGTAAATACACAAAGCGAATTTATACTGTTTTCTAATTTTTTTTCCAAAAATAGTAAGTACTTTGGTATTTCGGTAATCCCTTTTGTCTCAAAACACACTAAATATTCTCAAGTGTTGGTTTGTAGGGATTTGATTTGGTTACAGGATTTCATCATGAGCTGACATTAGTTAGAGAACCATTGGAAAACCTGGGAGTACTGGACAGCTGCTTCGTCCTAGTCTGGGACTCTTCAGCAGTACGCTCCCACCGGGATTCGAACCCAGGACCTTCTGGTTACAAGGCGAGCTCGTATACCATTAAGCCACTGGGACCCGATCCAATGGACCATGAATTCTAACTTCCGCCAATTCACGACATAGCGCGATCCCTAGCCAGGGTCTTCGGCGAGTATTTGTCCTCACGCCCGACCTGCTGCACCCTACTTCATTCATTTGCGTTCTGAATAGAATATAAGGCTTCAAGCTTTGAACTTTCAGTAGCCGTGTGTACGTTACCAGTCTTACGTCTAGTCTCCCCCGTTTTTATTTGGCTTTATTAGCTGGCTAGTAAGTAAACTGGACGAGACTTTGCGGGGTGTGTGCTTCGGTGACTGAGAATCGAACCCAGATCTCCAGTTTGGCAGTTGGTAAGCATTCCATGCACAGCGCTGTTACTGTCGATGCTGCGATTTGAATGTGAGTTAGTGTGGTAAAAAAGAGCAATGTCTGAACCACTAGTCCATTGGGACTAGCACAGTAGCTAGACATGCAATTCTTGATGATAATAATTTTTATTATAACAGCATGCTGGCAGATTTTCTCAAAATAAAAAAAATGTAACACTGTAACACGTGCAGTGTTGCCTTGCATGCCTGAGTAGTCACATGAACTTTGATTAGTAAGACATATTAATATATGTGGGCACTGTGGTAGTAAGTCATTCCATATTAGTTTGTTTATTAGATATATCACACAGCGAAACAGTATTATTTACTGGATGACTCTTCGAACGAAATCTATGGTTGTTCATAATCATATCAATTATAATCACACGACTTCGAAACTTGAGTTTTATAGTTTTCTTTGTCCTCTCCTATTTGTCGTCATTGGGGTAGTAGAATTCTCCAGATATCTGGGACAGGTATTGAATCATTCCTTTTACATGTATTTGCAGTTGATTCGATAAACAAAGCTTCTGTTAGTAAGTTCCGGATTAGTTAGTAAGTAAGATCCGGATTTTCAACTCCAATGTAAAGTCAGTGCTACTCAACATACGGATCAGAGACTTGCACTGCGCGTCATAAAGAGCATCCCAAACAAACTACAGAGCTTCATCAATAGCTAGTTGTCTTCGCTCAGTACCACTCAAGATCAGATGGCCAGAAAAGATCAGCAACAGAGCTGGATCTCTGGGAGCGAACCAACACAGCAGGAACCGATTGTGCGACAAATAGGCAGGAAGAAATGGAGGTGGATTGGTCATACTCTAAGGAAGCCATCAAGTGACATCACTAGACAAGCCATTGATCGAGTGGAACCCGAAAGGGAAGCGGCGAGTTGGTCGTCAGTGTGAGGGTGACTTGGAGGAGGTCATGTGAAGAGGAGATGAAAACGTGTGGACAGACATGGAGCCAGGTGAAGACTCTAGCAGAGAACCGAACTCAATGGAGAGGCACGGTTGAAGCCCTATGTTCCTCTAGGAATTAAAGGAAACAATAATAATAATAATAATAGTAAGTTCTGAGGTCTTCCTTCCTTTGAATACTGTGGTCGGTTACTATGCAGTGACTGGTTCGTTCACTTAATCTTGAAATTCACCACAGTAGAGTGAAGATTTTTAATGTATAAGGGAAATCAAACATCACTGGGAAGGTGTTTCGTCCCATTTTGCGACTCTTCAATAGTGCACAGTTGAGAATTAAGTATGGAATCAGACCTAAGAGCTTTAAGTAATCCAACACATTTTCACCTGGTTACCTAAATTTACTGGTTTCACTACCTGAGGAGGTGACAGGCAAACCCTGTTGAAAAATCTCAGGCTAGAACAAAACGGATGTCAAGTGTGCTCGTTAATTTTTACTCATTTTTAAGGGATGTAGATTCATGTAGAAGTGGACAAAACTTAAAATCTCAACAGTAAAGTACAGCTGGCTAGTGACTTTATTATCAAGCAACCACACGTGTCTGCATATTACGTTTTCTTCATTCACTAATAAACAGATATGCTGGATCATTTGAATTTTATTTACTTCCTATCTCTGCCTACTTTCAGCTCTTATTCGTAATTCAAGCGCACTTTTCACAGAAGTAAGGCTATTTGCTGGTTTATCCGATCGTATTACTACTAATACTGTTATTCATTACTTCCGTTTCTAGTGGAATGTAGGTTTTTAGAGGGGCATATCTTTATTTCACTCGCTACTCTGCTATCACTTTCAGCCTGGCTCCTAAACTGTCTACGAGCTTCCATTTCCCTCCTTTCGAATGGTGGGTGTTCTCCATCTCACAATCTGACGCCCACCCAACTATCTTTACTTCTTATTCGGGCTCCACTAGATGATGGCCTGTCTAGCGTGTTATGTCACTGGAATATCTCCTCAACCCAGGGTATGATGCTCAATCCTTTCATCTGCATTTCCGTCTGCAAATCTGTTGGCTAGATAATAATTTCTTGGATGAATCGCTTTAGGCATGTTAAAGATACAATTCACAATCAGGGGAGAAGTGCTGTGCTCCATTGTTGGTGCTATTTAATGCATATCCGAACCCCCGTACCTACTACTATCAAGCTGTATTAACCCGGATACCACCAACCAAGAGACAATATAGGCGGTAACTGAAATTCACCGAACAGAGATTCTAAAAATAGGAGAGAAGCAAAACTTACAGTGGCATCTGGATTTTCACTGTTCTTAACTTTACTTCTTAATTTGTCATAGTCCAAACGATATGACTCTAGATGGCTACGTTCCTTCTGCAGAGAAATAAGAAAAAGAGAAAAGCACAGAGTTTACATCTGTTAGCTTGCACGGCTTCAAGGTAAGTTAGACGTTGGGACTGAATGACATCGATTAGAGAGAAAGTCATTGGTAAAAATCAGAACTGTTTTAACCACTTTCTTTGTGACAATTTGGTAGTGAGCTGCGGACAGACCCAGGGTCTGTAGGTTAGGAGGCGAGCTTGCTGGGCATTCAATCACTGGGATAAGATCCAATGGCTTATGAATTTTAACTTCTGCCAAGCTGAGATATGTATAACACAACCACCAACCAACATCGTCGGCGAGTGCATGTCTTCATACACAACTTGACCGACTCCACTGGTCACGAATTCTCATTAGAACTCTGAGCAACTTCATCCTGTAGTTTGTGTGCGACGCACAACACCAACAATATCACTCAGCTCAGCTCTTTTTCAACCAAAAGACTCAACAACAAAAGAAGGTGAAGCCAACATCATCTACAAAATAAGTTGCAACGACTGGGAAAAACACTATACTGGCAAAAGTGGACGTCCCCTTCGTCTTCGTATCCACGAACACAAGCTAGCCGTCAGAAGACATGACATTCACTCCTTCATATCGCCTCACTGAGTACAGACAACCACGGACATCAATTCGACTGGGACAACCAGTGTTCAGCTATTAGACAGAGGAAACAACAAGGATGCTAGAGAATTTTTAGAAGCCTGTCTGGTGTTCCAGTGAATCGCCAATCAATAAACACATCGAGATAGACAAAATTTACCAACCAATAAGAAGGAAATCTCATACAGAAAAGGGTCAAAGTCCAAGTCAAGGAAACAATCAGTTCCAATACAAGTAGCCTAGAGGGTGTGAAAATACACGAGAACAACCAATCAAGTTCAAGGTCACCAGGAGAGATGATTAATGAACTCGTGGAGAAATCTAAAAGCTTACTTCAAATTGAAGTATGAGCTGAGGATGTTGCCTAGTAGGGCAACGAAAGCTTCGCAAATAAACCATCCGGCTCAGAGAACACATCCGCATCAAAAACTAGTGACCATTAATATTTCAAGTCTTTGTTTGAAACGAGATGTGATTGCTTCCAAGCTGGACCACTGATTGACATCACTTATCAAACCATGAAAAACAGAGTTGGCTTACAAAATGACAATTAACAATTCAACTAACACAATGGTTATTATTTGTTAATTCCATAGTCAATTGAAAAGTATGCCGAAAGCCTTCTTGATGATTAACTTTCATCGCTTATAACGGCGAATCGACTTTATTAATTATTTCTGAGGCACTGGTGATAATTCGTTAACAGTCGATTTCCGCCTGCTAATAGGATATATAGTGGCCGACTGTGGGGAGTGAGAAAACAGGCCTACATAGGAGAGACAAAAGGATCCCCTCTAGATGATTTATGTCTCACGTAGCAAAAACTCAAAGATTTACAAGCGAACAGCAACACATTTTCAGACAAAAAGGCAGCAAATACAGGATGTCAAGTGCGGACAGAAATGATAAGTACACCCAGCCGACGACAGAAGACACCAGTTATGATGATCATCATCATCAACAGGAGAGATTTGACTGAAGTTGTCTATCTCTTTCTTCACCTGAGAAACGATGCGTTTCAAATAAGCGCAACACAGAGGATGATGTTTAAGCCAGCACCAAGATCAGGAAAGCAAAACAGGTGTTGATTATCCTCTGAAATCAGTGGGGACATTCACACCACACTTAGCAGCAGAAGAAACAAGATACGAATTTCGTTTAGAATTGATTAATGTCAAGTCAGTGTAAGCGCTTCAGCATGGCCCACAGACTTGGCAGGCACACTAACGGAAGCATTGCTGAAGGCCTAATGTAGGCTTTCATCACTATCTACCTTCTTTGATACCTTAATACTGAAGATCTATTTGGCTGGACAGAAAAGATTAACAATCAACAAGGAACTCTAACGGCAAACCACCAAACAACCCATTGCCTATTCAACAAGTATTCAGGAAGAAATGAACACGGATGGACTGGATATCTGTCTGTCTGTCTTCGACATAGAACCTTGCACCGACGTGCGGCAGTTCAAGTCGCCACACTCCCTCTTTGTAGCACACAAAGCAAGAGACGAAAGTAGAACAAATGCATATTAGAGACAGTAAACAGAGGTGTGAGACAAAGGAATAGTAATAACGAAGAACAATATGGTTTAATTGGAAATCATAAGTCACAAGGAGTGGATGCATCTGAGCCAGCCATTGAGAACGATTTGGATCTAGCCATGTCACCAATTGTTTCCAACCATTGGTTTGACCGCCGCTAGCTAGCTCTTTTCCAGCCTGACCAGTCCTATGTCAGCTGACTAACGTTGCCCGTTGAGGAAGGCGATGAATTGCTAGGCATACGTAACACATGTCCTAACCATCTCAGTCGATGTAATTTCACAGCCTCGTCGATTGATTTCCCCTTCCCTCCTTACCTAGCACTCGACCGATGCCTTACCTCAATATTGCTCACGTTATCATACCACTTCACACGGGAGATAGAACGCAGACACCTATGATCAAAGACAGCTAGCTAATCTTTTCATGTCTTCCGCTCTCAATGGCCAGGTCTCACTCACAGCCATAAAGGAGGACGGAGCGGATTGTTGAGCAGTACACACACCCTTTGGTCGACAGTCCGATGTCACATCTACGCCAGAGACGGCGTAAACTGGCATATGCGAAACTAGCCCTCTGTATTCGTGCTGAGATTTCGTTAGAGATCAACCCGTTGGGGCTGATGGTACTTCCCAAGTAAGTGAAGTGGTCAACGTGCTCTACCACTTCACTTTCTATTTCTAATCTAGGAGTCGGTGTAGTCCAATCTTGTAACATCATGGATTGGATATACTCTGAATAGACGTTCAAAGGACATCACAGATCAAGCAAATCTTCAAGTATGACCAGTGTGTGACATGTAGACCATGTGATATGGGAAATGAAACGTTGTGGACAGTTGTAGAGCCAGATAAAAATCAAATCAAGAGGGGAGTGAAATGACGATATCAATTATTTAATTCAAGGGAAATATAATTCAAAGAAAATCCAATAAAATTAACAATTTAAGGAAGGAAGTGTACTTTCACCATTATCACTATTATAAATATTATTGAGGTCAAACCTTATTTCATGTAAAGGCTATCAATCTATATTCCATTTAATGTCCATATTCACACCTGATTGATTGAGTGTTACCACTTATCTACACATACACACATACACACACGTGCAAATACATTTTGAATTACCTACTTATCGATTATCACGTGATAAGGTCTACATAGAGACACTAATTCTTTAGGAAGTAGTAGTAATATTCAATCACACGCATACATACCACTGATTTGAAAATTTATTCGGATGTGTATGTATGTGTGTGTGTGTGACGGGGAGAGGAAGTGAACATAGGTGGAGTTGCTTAGGTGACACACACACACGCACATATACTGAAAAATGGTGTAAAATTTCGAAGTGCCTCATGAAACAACATGAAAATTGATTGTCCCAACCGACTTTAAAACATATTAACCACAAATCCGTGAGGACATTTTCTTCTCTTTTATCGACGTAGTCATCTTCGAGCCAGTGGCTGATCGATTCTAACTGCTTCCAATTCATCATATATAGTAATACCATCAGTCGATGTCATCAGCGAGCATCATTCCGCTCCGTTCTCCTTTATGGCTATGAGTCGTGGCCATTGAGAGCGGAAGACATGAAGAGATTAGGTGTCTTTGATCATAGGTGTCTGCGCTTTATCTCGCGTGTGAAGTGGTATAATAAGGTGAGCAATATTGAGCTTAGGCGTCGAGTGCTAGGTAAGGCGGGGAAATCAGTCGACGAGACTGTGAAATTACATCGACTGAGATGGTTAGGATATGTCTTACGTATGCCTAGTCATCGCGTTCCTCGACAATGGGCAATGTTAGCTGACATAGGGTCAGGCTGGAAAAGAGCCAGCGGCGGTCATACCAAAACATGGCACCAGTCAATGAAATCTACAACAGTTAGTCTAAGCCACGTAGGAAGGTGTAGACTGCTGTCTCGTTGGGGTCCTCGGGACGGTAAAATCCAATGGTTGGAAACAATCAGTGACATGGCTCAAAATCGTTCTCAATCACTGGCGCAGATGCATCCACTCCTTGTGACTTATGATAACCAATGAAACTATATTGTTCTTCGTTATTACTATTCCTTTGTCTCACACCTCTGTGTACTGTCTCTAATATGCATTTCTCCTACTTTCTTCTCTTGCTTTGTGTGCTACAAAGAGGGAGTGTGGCGACTTGAACTGGTGCACATCGGTGCAAAGTACTATGCCGAAAACAGACAGACATCTTCCCACATACCCATTATGGTGGCCCCTGTTGATCACGACTCTCCACTAGGACTTCAAGCAACTTCATCCTGCAGTCCATCTCTTTACTGCGTTGATCAAAATAACCAGCAGTAACGAACAGAAGTTAGGATTCACAGGCCATTGGATCGCGGTCCAGGTGGCTGAATAGTCAACGAGCTTGGTATTGTAACCTGAATGTCCTGGGTGAACACTGTTGAGTAGTCCCAAACTAGGAGGAAGAAACAGCTGTCCAGAACTCCCTGGTTTACAGTGGTTCGCCAACTGATGTCTGTTAATCATTGAGACTCAAAACAGCTTATTTTTCAACCAATCCATCAATTTAGTTTTGTGTTTAATTATCCATAAGAGTGCTGTGAGGCATAATAACAAACTTGTGCAATGTCCAACTGGTCAGGACGTGTTTAATAATGACCAGCTGTAATGATCAATCCATCGTAATACCCAACCTAACTTTGAAATTCCACGATATATTCCACCATCGTCAACCGATTCCAGTGAGGATTATCTGTCCTTATATCCACAATATAGTTATATTATTATCATTATTGTTCCCTTGGGTTCCTAGTGGAACATAGGGCTTCAACTTCACGTCTCCACTTGCTCCTGTCTTCTGCTGTACTTTTCACCACCATCCATGTTAGTCCATACTGTTTCAGCTCCTCTTCACACGATCTCCTCCATGTCACCCTTGGACGTCCCACTCACCGCTTCCCTTTCGGGTTCCACTCGAGCACTGGCCTGACGCGCAATGTCACCCAGCGGCCTCCTCAGCGAGTGTCCAATCCATCCATCTCCACTTTCTCCTGCATATTTGTCGAGCGATTTGTTCTTGTTTTGTTTGTTCCCATAGTTTCTTGTTGGTGATTCTTTCCGGCCATCTGATCTTCAGTATAGAGCGAAGACAGTTGTTGATAAGCGTCTGGAACCTGTTGGAGATATTCTCCGTGACCCGCCAAGTTTCTGATCCGTATTGAAGAGCTGACTTGACGTTCGTATTGAAAATCCGAATTTTGTTGTTGATGTTGAGTGACGAAGATTTCCAGATCTGGTGGGGTTGTGACTATATTGTGACAACCACATTATAGTTACAACCCCACCAATCCAGTAAAGAACTCAAATAATCCAGTCTCCATGTAGTTAGTTACATTGAATTATTTCCCATGCATCGGGGTTTTAGGTGCCGGTATATCACTCCAGTTGTCAGGAGTTAGAATTAATGGGACACTGGAGTCCAATCTCCTCATCCACACCAGCAGTGGAATCCACGATGCCGATTTCATCCTATTCGGGACTCGCCACACCTGAATGTACCTGTATTCCCGGGTGAGTGATGGTGTTTCGCCAGGACTAGAACCCGGAACTCGAAAGTGTTATCCGACAAACCGCTTACGTCAAAGCAGCCATCCCTTGTGCAATGGTTATCAGTTATGATTTGTTTAAGACAATGTTGGGATCATCATATATGTCGCCCTCCTCGCGCGTTTACAGCGCAATTAAACTACAAACAAAAATAATCTTTTCCGTCCTATAGAAAAAACAGAAACCAAATTGGCACAAAAATTCTGTAACATCTAAAAATCGGTTTTTGCGGTTAATAAGTCATTTTTGTTTTTCCCGTTGATTTGTCGGAGCAAATGTTCAACCACGGTCGACGTGTGAGCTCCTAGTACGGAAATCTTAATGATGTTTGAGGATTTTTGTTTTATTCCCTCACGTTCCCAGCGGAACATAGGTCTTCAAGCTAGAGGCATGAAGTTTCTTTAGCAGTGTTTATTTTACAGGATGGGGTTGCTAGCCTCATGCCCAACCTTTCCCTTATACCAGCTTTTAGTTCTGGCTTAGCGAGGCAAAGGAGTACGTCGGTCGGAGATCGAACCCCGGACCATATGCATGGTCGACGAGCATCCTAACCACTGTGCCACCGACGCACGATGTCTGAGGATTAACCGGATGTTATTTGGCGACTGCCAGTCAAATCCAGTGGAAACACTTCGTCCCATTCGGGACTCATCAACTGGATTCCCCTGTATCTCCAATGAGCGTCCGTCCTACGGGCCGACATGTCAACCGAAGCTGGACATTTCGGTTCAATCGGTTCAAACTACAGGAGAAACAAAACTGATTTAAAACTGTAAAACCTAAATTTTTAGATGGTTAATTTCTGTGGAAAATATTGTTTTACTATGGGACAAAAAATATTCTTTCTGTGCATAGTTTAATTGCACTTTAAACAAGGGGGGGGGTCGAGGAAAGTAAAGTGGAACATATGATCCAAAGAGTGAGTGAAAAAAATGCACTCTATTTAGAAGAAAGTACATGTGGCACAAAAATAAATATTTCTTAAATCTATGGACAACAACTAATAATATAAAAATAATCCATTGTGTATGCAAAAATTTTACATACAAATATTAATATATTAATACGGAAAACTCAATGAAATTGATTATTTTCTGCGCACTTGTTTTCTGTGTGTACAGAGTTCAAATATTGACAAAACGGTTTGAAATATTTATTGATTTTTCAGTTAAAACTGTTTGTGAAGCATATTTATAATTATGAAGAAGAGATATAGTTAATATCTCTCTCTCTCTCCTTCTCTCATACACACATACAAACATATATATAACAGAAATATTTATGCCCAAGTTGGGTGTTTGTGCTGTCGTTGTGTTACAGGGTTGATTTCAGCGAGAACCAAGTATTTGGAAGCCTCCTTGTAAATAGGGTTGTTATTAATATGATTATTATTATTATTCGGTCCTTGGATTCCCAGTGGAACATTGGGTATCAGTCGCTGGCACACATCCCTTTGTATTCCGTTTTTTTGCATATTTTTTAGTCACTTCCAAGACTGTCTGCCCACCAATATTCATTTCCTCCCCCTCCGCCTCTTCATAAGGCCTCCTCCGTGTCATCCTTGGCTCCACCACGCCCAACTAGTCGCTTCCCATATTCGAGTTGCTTGAATATCTCACTCAGCTTGTATCTCCAATCTATTAACCTGTATTGGCTTCTGTACATTCGTTGGTCAGTTCGCCATATCGTCAGAGCTCATTATCGCTTACTCATTCTAGCCAGTAGGTCATCTGGTCTTCAGTATTCAGGCAACGAAGGAGCCTCCTGTTGACGAATGTCTGCAGTAGTCTCTTTTGAGATGCTGTCGAGCCATATTGAAGTTACATCGACTGAGATGGTTAGGACATTTGTTACGTATGCCTAGTCATCGCCTTCCTCCACGGGCAATGTTAGCTGATATAGGATTGGTCAGGTTGGAAAAGAGCTAGCGACGGTCAAACGAAAACATGGCACCAGTCAATGAAATCTACAACAGTTAGTCTAAGCCACGTAGGAAGGTGTAGACTTCCTGACTGGTTGGCGTCCTCGGGACGGTTAAAACAAATGGTTGGAAACAATTGGTGACATGGCTCAAAATCGTTCTCAATCACTGGCGCAGATGCATCCACTCCTGGTGACTCATGATTTCCAATGAAACTGTTTTGTTCTTCGTTATTACTATTCCTTTGTCTCACACCTCTGTGTACTGTCTCTAATATGCATTTCTTCTACTTTCTTCTCTTGCTTTGTGTGCTACAAAGAGGGAGTGTGGCGACTTGAACTGGTGCACATCGGTGCAAAGTTCTATGTCGAAAACAGACCGACCGATATTGAAGCACTTAATGACTTGACATTCATGTTAAAACTTTGAATTTTATTCCTTGGAACAGGTGCTGTGATTCTACACACTGACTTCAGATTAATGAAGCTTGGCTAGCTTCGACATGCCGCTTGTCATTAAAATGATGCTGTCTGGCCATTTCTCCATGAGCAATGGTGACTGGTGTTTGTTGTTGTTGCTTATCGAGTATCCTCATAACCACTGTCTTTTCTATGTTCACTTGGGGTCTTACTACTTTTCGCAATCCCCCCTTAGGCAAACCTGTCAGTTTTCGCTTCCATAGATATCTTCGAGCTAGTGAGATAGAATTTGGACAATAAACCATCCGAGCAGTTCACTTCTTGTTCTTTACTGATTTGGTGAATTTTGATCTATGCCATTATGTCCTTTGTGTGTGTGTTTGTATGTGTGAGTATCCGGAGTGACTCGATCACACCAGACTTCTAGGAAATCTCTGATATTCATTAGTTAGTATTTCCTCCATTTAAAATGTCTCCATATATTTTCCCATCTCGAATTTCTATCCACAGTTACCTACACAGACATTCATTGACATGAATGAGTATAGAAAACCACTAAAAACCACGAAGTACTGGGCAGCTGCTTCGTCCACTTAGTTCTCGACTTCTCACTAGTAACCGCCGGGGTTCGAATACAGGAACCTTCAGGTTCCACGGTGAATTCCTTTGCCATTCAGCCATCTGATCCCGGGAATGGCCCATGCATTCTAATTTCTGTTGGCACCTATCGTGCTTTTTTGTCAACATAGTAAGGGCAGTGATTTTCATTCTTTTTTCCATTCCTTTGCATTTGCTGAGTGGAACATGCGACTTTGGGCTCTTTTGTTATTGGAGATTTAGTAGTGCATTGTTTCTATTTACAGAATGGGATTGCTCGTAGTGTCACACACTAAACCGTCTCTCTTTTCCCATTTTACTAGTGATTGCCAGTTAATTAGACGAGGTTAAGGAGTGTTTCGGTGGCCGAGAATCGAACCTAGACCTATAGAGAGGTTTGCAGATATGAAGATTTCAGTGTTTTAGCAATGATTTCGGAAATATTCTTCGTACGAAGTCAGCCTAGAAGGACGTTATTTCCCGATGATACTGGCTGGCGACTGGGATATATATGTCTAATTGGCAGAAGCTGGAATTCATGGGCCTTTGGATCGAGTCCCAATCGGCTGAATGGTCTACGAGCTTGCTAGCCTTGTAACCGGAAGGTCCTGCCCTCGGACTCTGATGGCTTAGTACTGATGAAGAGTTCAAAACTAGGACGAAACAAATTTTGCAGAACTCTCCGGTTTCCTAATGATTTACTAACTAGTGTTAGCTAGTGATCAAACTTGTACCCTTACACAAACAAAACTTGAAGCTTACTTGAATGTCAGGCCAGTCCACCGTTAGGAATTGATGCAGTACAGTCAGTGTTTTCTTTTCCAGCAATGAATTCCTTCGGTGTTCAGCTGCTGCCACGCTGCGACCATACTCGCCGCATTTCTTCAATGCCTCACCTAGAATTACAAAAGCAGAAAAAAAATAAATGACCAAAATCAACAATCTTTAACAATGTTGAGCAGTTTTATTGATTTGTAAGGGCCTATGAAGAGTTGTCATCTGAAGTGATGACAACCCATGGGATGTCCACTGAACACATTGTTTAAAATTTCAACATACGCGTACTAATGGAAGTGACCGAAGCTACTTTTAGCGACTTAGGGATTGACTTCATACTAGGGTGCAATCCTGTAGACCTGGAGTGTGAGGATGACATCACCCTCCTAGCTGAAGGCGCTCGCGAAACTCAGAATCTTCTCAGTATGTTGGGTATGCATTTCGATCCTCTCAAATGTAGGGTGGTGATGCGGGATTGGACTGCACCGACTCCTAGCTTTGAGATAGAGAGTGAAGTGGTGCAGCATGCTGACCACTTGACTCATTTGGAAAGTTGCATCAGCCACGATGGAATGATTGCTAACGAAATCTCGGAGGGTAAACAAAAGGCTTGTGGGGAATTTTTCAGCTTACATTAATCCTGATGTAGGAATGATATCCGACCGGGTATCGATAAAAAGTCGCGTGTACTGCACGGAAGTTCACCCTGCTCTCCCATATGGCTGTAAGATATAGTCGTTGAAAGTCTTGTTTGACCACAGATTTCTGCGCCCGATCTCCCATGGTAAGTGTACCTAGAATCGTATTCGTTATTTACACACGACTTTAGTTCAGCGTTAGAATTCACCTCAGCTTCACTAGATAAAAATTACCCTCTTAAGAATCAAAAAAAGGTATTCACACCTGCTAGACGGCTTAAATGTTAATCAAGAAAGCAAGCGAAATAGCGTGACAGTGACGAATTTTCATTGACATTTGCAAAACTAGAAAATTTATTAAAAAAATAATACCTCGTGATAACAGTTTGCACTAGAAGCTAGACAACCAGTCACTGGGGTGGTTCTGATCTCTAAACTGAGTCAAAATCGCGTACACTGCACTGATATGGGCTGAATCCAAAAACAAGCAAAACTGCCGTCAATTGTTCAGATCACTTCGACCTAGCTAACTGGCAAGTTAACATTACTGGTTCCCTTAGGTGGTAACCAGTATAGCATATGCCACTTCGCTAAACAACTTTTTTCTCTTCTCAATTACCATTCATGATATCAAGCAGGTCACTTATTTATGATCAGTAGCTTTGGACTGTAAAATTCATAAATGATCCACTTAAGATACTGTACTTAAAGATACTTAGGGTTCTTTCTAGTGTATACCCTTACTTTCATGTGAATGAAGACCAGTTCATTATAAGCAAGATACCTTGTATGCAAGTTGTATAAAGCATTATTATTATTGTCACAGATGACTGATTTCGTTTGGATTAAATAAGTAGTAGTAGTTGTTATTGTCAAGGTTCTGTTCCAGTTATAACTGCTGACATGTCTCACCAATGCTGATATCCATCGGTAGGAGAAAATCATTATCGACATGAACTACTTACATCACACCTACATGTCCATACAGGTTTATCAACCAGAGCGGTGTTTAAAAATCTCATCTCCGTGGTGCAAACATAACCCAATGGCTTAATCACTTGACTCGCAACCAGCCAGGTTTGAACCCCACTTTTTATTTTTTTATTTCAACTTGATTCCACACCGTATTTTTTGGTACAGGTATGGAATTTTCAGCATGTGATATCGGTAGCCCAAATTTTGCAGGCCGACCATAGATATCAGGTGTGCGTCGGCAGGAGATCGAACCCCGGACCATGTGCATGTTCGGCGAGAGTCCTAACCACTGTGCCACCGACGTACCTACAGCAACCTGTGGACAACTGTACAGTATCATTAGCCATCTTCCATACAATAAGAGAGTGGGTGTATGTGTGGCTTGTACAGACCGGCACATGAAAAATCTGCTCAAGACTAGCTGAATTCTAACCAGTGATGTATAGATTAGGAGACTAAGTTAAGTATTAGTAGAACAACAGTGGCGGTGTGTGCAGAATAATACGGTACCATCATTTATTCCGTTGGCTTCTCATCAGCTGCTTACAGTCTAAATAATTTATGAGGTTTATGTACAGAAATGTTTTAACATACTTGCAATTTTTTTCCCATGGTGTCAGTTGACAGAAGGTTCCACAATTAGTGTACAGTGCTCAGAAAATTGCGCTTATATAGTTTTTACACAGACAGTCCAAATTTAAACAAAATCAATGTATGCATACAATGGTAAAGGAGTTGCTCAATAAAGACGAGAGATGCGTTAGATTCTGAGCGACTAATAAATTAGGTAACAATGTACTGAGTTCAACTCAAATCATAGGAACAAGAAGCAAGCAAAACTACACTATTTCAAAGGAGGAGTGTGGTTAAAACCAAAGATTATGTAATCAAATAAAAGAGGGAGAATAAAGACATCCAGTTACCAGGATGGGCAAGGAAAGACTGATAACTGACATTGCTATTCAATCAGAACAACTGGAGCTCTGTGAGCCATTTTTGCGATCCTGACCTCCTGGAGAACTTTTAAATTCATATATTCCCTATTTTGTTTTCCCTAATTTATCTGATATGTTCTGTTTAATATTACATTTTTATGTATATTGTCACTTACAGATGCTTCCTGACTGTAATCTGTCGATATTAGTATTCACTCAGTGTTATTTAAAACTAAAATGTCGTTAATAAAAATAATAATCCTTTAATTATATATGGTCATATAACTGTAGAACATAATGAAGAAGTCATCAAGAAGAATATTCTCTGTTCAGTGAATTGTCTTTTAAAGTCTTTATAGACAAAAAATATACCTAGATGACATTATGAATGACTTGACCTGACGACATATATACATGCAAGTGCATCCCATTGGTAAGTTCCAATTAGGACGAAATGCGCATTCGAGATTTCGTTGCTAGTCACCATCCACTAAATTAGTGGCAGAGTTTGTCTTCTTAGGGATGCTGAATATCAGACGAACGGCCATACAAGATTAGCAAGCAGCGACAAGCGACTCTAAATCCTGCTTTCTACACACGCCAGTCATTTCATTGAATACTGATACTCCGCGAGTGGAAAATTTACGAGGTATCTTCGCAAAAATCTACTGTCTAATGTTGTTGTTCTTGTTTTAATATCAGCTTAATTAGTCAGTAGTCTTCTTCTTCTGGTTGGTCGCTTCAAGGTTACTCGTTATGCATTCAGTTTTTGTTCACTTTGTGCGAACTCCTCACCCAGACTGCTTCTTCAATAACCAACCATAAGATTCAAGTGTTGGTTATCAGGGATCTGATTGGTTACAAGATTTTATTATGAACCACTGGAAAGCCTAGGAGTACTGGATAGCTGTTACGTTCTGCCTTGGGACTCTCAGTCAGTAAACAGTGCGCAGTTCAGATAGGTAGTTACTTGAATTCAAGGGGGAAGGCCTGACAGGACGGACAAATACATGCCACCGACGATACTGGCTAGTGGTCGCGCTATATCGTGAATTGATAGAAGTTGATAATGGATTTCATCATGAGCTGACATTAGTTAGAGAACCATTGGAAAACCTGGGAGTACTGGACAGCTGTTTCCATCGTCCTAGTTTGCGACTCTTCAGCAGTACGCACCCACCGAGGTTCGAACCCAGGAACTTCTGGTTACAAGGCGAGATCGTATACCCACAAGCCATTGGGACCCGATCCAATGGCCCATGAATTCTAACTTCTGCCAATTCATGACATAGCGCGAACCCTAGCCTGGGTTCGAATCCCGGTGGGTGCGTACTGCTGAAGAGTCGCAAACTAGGACAAAGGAAACAGCTGTCCAGTACTCCCAGGTTTTTCAATGGTTCTCTAACTAATGTCAACTCATGATGAAATCCTGTAACCAATAAAAATCCCTACAAACCAACATTAGAAGTCGATATTGTTGGGCCATTAGATCGGTTCCAAGTACCCCAATTTGACACCGGGAGGTCCTGGGTTTGAATCCCAATGGGTGCGTACTGTGAAGAGTCCCCAACTAGGACGAAACAGTTGTCCAGTACTCCCTGCAGGTTTTCCAATGGTCCTCTAACCGACGTCAGCTCATGATGAAATCCCGTAAACATAAGATTCATGAGTTTGTGAATTTTTTTTTGGTATATCGCCTACACATTTATTCGTTATAATTTACTCAGCTCATTTAAATACAAAAAGAATTTATTATAACGCAATTAAGTTATTCTCATACAAATATTATAAGTTTAGATCATACGGAATTTTTTTTGAAAGTCAGTAGTCTAAATCGTTCGAACAGAATGTGAACGATAATCAGTCGGTTGAATAGTCGATCAATAAATAAGTGGACTAATTATTCTTTTATTTATCTCTGTCTACTCTACATGTCATTTACTTACAATGCATGTTATGTTATATATATAGGAATAGGAGATTAGTTAGGCCATTATTGATTAGTTGTTAGGTCGATTGAAAGGGCATCAAGTGTGACTAGTAATCAAAAAGCGATGTACATTATGGTTCGCTTTTTTTTTTAATTTAGACGAAAATAAAAAAATTTTTGTCTGACACATGGAGTATGCTTGTGCAATAACTTTTTTCAGGCAACCTGATCACATAGACACGTACTTGTCATAGACATATAGACTTAAAAAAAGGTCAAAATATTTAAGGGTCAACATCACAGGTAGACAATAGGTAGGCAAAAAGAATGGGGGTGAGGACACATTACTAAGCAAAATGATGAATCTTGGTTTATGAAAGGCATGTTGAAAGTTAAAAACAAAAAAAATTATTATTTGCAACAATTAGTGAATCAAATTTAGGTCGTTTTATGACTAAGACTTAAATTAATTCTAAGTGTCTAACCCAAACCTGTTTTGTGTATATCGGATCACAGCATCAGAAAGATAGTGTCACACATCCTAATGTGCTTACCAGTTTACTAACTGTATTTTTATCGTTGCATTTTATGCTTAGCTAGGAAGAACCCACCGAATTCTGTAGGTTAGGGCCTACAGAACAGGAACAAGTTCTTTTCCATTCCATCGTGTCTCGAGTAGAACAGCGGGGTTCCAAGATTGAGCTTTGTAGTCTGAATAGCTGCGGTGAGGGTTTTTATGACATGAGGTTGACAACCTAACGTCTCACCTTCCTTTTTTCACCTCACTTACTACGCGCTAAACGAGGTTTACCAGTACGCTGGTGACCGAGGACTGAACCCGGATCAAATGACCACTTTATATACGATAAGTCTCGATTAAGGATTGTAACCGGTATTCTTTCCATTTGTTCACAGGGGAACAAACTGCTTCAGTGGCGCAAATCTCCATTCAGCTCGGTTATCTCCCAAAACTTTCAACCGGCTACAGCGCACTGTCCGCAAGCTCTTATATTCGTCTTCTTGTCCCCACATGATCTCCTCTATGTCATCCTCGAACGCCAAATTTTTCTCTACCCATCCACGTTTCACTCAATGTCTTTGGAAATTTCCAGTCTCCATTTCTTATTGCTTGTTTGTTGGTTAGGCGACAGACTGTTGACTGGTTCAGTGTTCAGCCTGATAGAAATCCTTGTTGCCGGCCGCCATCTGATCTTTATAATCGAGGCAAAGAAGGCTGCAGATGATGACGAGTGTGAAAAGAGCGGCCTATTGGAAATGCTTTCGGTGGTGGCGATTCTCTGAATTACACAGAAGCACTCACCGATTTTACACATTAGTAGTAAGCTTTCTTTTCTATATACTGATTCTTTTGTGATGGTTAACCTATTTATATTTAAACTCAATTAAATTGCTTACGAAACTGCAATTCAAAAATGTTTCCTATTGACTTAATCTCCACTCGGCAATAAAATAAAGCCAGATGGTAGATAGTTGTAAATAACCAGTTTATCTTTCCAGGTACACACACACACACACACAAACAGAATGAGTGAGAGGGGGGTAGAGTGGTGAGTGGCGTGGAGAAAATATTCAGGTTAAGGAAATCCACTACTATACATAATTATAAATTGTATTCAAATCAACCCAGTTATATATTTATTATTTTTTTAAAACCTATTTTATTTCGACATTTCAATGCACGATAAATAAAAAATATTCTGGATATGGCGTTCACATCCAGCCATCTGTAGTGATTCAAGTTGGAAGATATGTAATGGGTGTGTGTGTGTGCCAGAGTAATGGGACAGGGGAAGGGAATTTAATTCCAGAAAACGAACCATCTGGGTCAGTTAGACTTACAAAAAGATTTTCCATAGTGACCATAGCATAATTTCGAGTTCTTATGATGACTTTGTCCAAATCCCAAGGCGTTTTTAAACACTTAGTCCGATCCTTGCCCTACGATCACTGATATTTGGTTAGATACGCATGTCACTGGCGAATATTGGCGCTATTAAGTCATTCACTATTGTTGGCAGACATACAAACAGAAGGATGCTTATACTTTCAGAGGCTTGTGCAACTAGGGTCTATAAACCCGATCTCTGTGTGCAGAGGGAAACGATTCATTTGAATCGACTCTGGTGATATCCATTTACTCTGTCAACTGTTATTGTTGCTATTTAATATTATTGCATCTCTTATGATTACTATTATTATTCCTGTTTCGCATTTCTTAACATTTTCAAGTTCCAGTGTTAGGTGGTTGGAGTTAATCGGTATGAGGCTATTAACCTGGGTCTCTCGCTTGCTAACACTTGTCAGCAAGGTGTACCTACATTCTAGAAGAGAATGATACCCCCCCCATAGAACATAATTTCAGAGTGTACCGATTGGTGACCACATTGTAAACTTGACTGGTAGTCACTCCGATCTGCTACTACTTCTTGGTGACCAGTTAGTGTACACAGTTAACGTCCCCAAGCTAAATATACGAACACAAACACTGTCACAAACAGGTTTTCAATATCTGACACTTACGTGTCACTAGGTAACGCATGTTCCAGTCTCCAGGAGATTTTTACTATTAACTTCAGCATTGACCAAAGCTCCAAAATAAAGAAGAGTAGTCACTTTTAGAAATGTACGAGGGTTGTTATATATACATATGTGTTTATATAAGGTGTATTCAATTAACCAAGAATGTAGGGCTAGAAACACTGAACCATTAGTCTATCAAGTAAATAGTGAGTGCTGAGTTTCAGTTCCTTTCGGGATGGGAGGGGGCGGAAGTACTAGCACTTACTGGGATATAGGTAAGACTGATTCCGGCGAGCTCCGATTATGATGAGGAGCGAAAACTACTCAAACAAAAACTAACAAGAAGTCTTCGAAACGACTGTGTACAGTGGTGGGTGACAAAAGCGAAAGAGATGGAAAGAGCATCGGCGATTGGTAACACCAGAAAACTATTTAGGCTTATCAGGGAAACAGGTGGTAAAAGGCAAATGATAAGTGAAACAATCTGGGAAATAGGTAAACCCAGTTGAGAACTCCATCCCCGAATAGGATAAAACACACACGTCCCGCATTCATCTGTTGGCCACTGTTGACCAAATATACATCAAATTAAAGATAGAGCATTGTGAAAATTACCCCACTAAGAGCCCGTGTGTTAAAATAAATCGATCAGCATGTCATTCCCGTAAAATTCAAAGTAGATCCAAATTATTAACAACTGTTTGTCAGTTGGTGCTTCGAGTGTGGAATGCTTGTCAACCAAGTCCACGGCCCTGATTCGATTCATGACTGACACTCACTCCTGGACCTCGAAATCTGGTGATAAGCCTGATAAAAAGGGAAGAGTGAGCATGAGACTAAAAACCTTAACCAAAGCTTGAAATCTTCCCAATGTGCCACTCAGAACGAAAAGGAATGAATATAAAATAAAGCAATTCACAATCAAGAGGTGGGTGGCTTTTGTGGCTCGGCAGTAAAGGAATTGACGCTTGAAAAGGTGGTTGCTGGGATATGAGTGTCATTAGAGGAGACGCGCGCATTCGCTGGCATGTAGATACATCCAGCTGTCAAGAACCAAAATGGACGAGACACACACTCTAGATTCTAATGTCAGCCGCCACTGATAGATGATAATGCCGACTTATCAGTACATATCTCGAGTTTAAATTTAATATCCAGACTGTTTATCATAGTTGTATAGAAGCTAATTGATTCATAGGTTTTTACTTTAAACGCACACACACACATTAACTTCCCATTAGTTTCCAATTTTTACATTCACTTCCGGTGAAATATACTAGATTTATTTCTAGAATATTCTACTAATTTTCGTTTGCATCAATCATGCCACACAATGAGACGGGAAATTTCGAGATGTTGAGTTATTTTCTCTACAAGTAATTATAATTTACTCAGTCAACTATTGTGAATGTTTTTTCTCCCCAAAACCGTGGTGTTATTTATCTCCTAAGAGAGAGGGAGACAGAGGTATTCATAAAACTCTTTTCAACTTGATCTAATTTAGTTAATATTACCTAGCAGTGGAACCCCACATGCGTGGATTTCAGCTGTAGAGTAAGGCAGGAAAGCTGAATATTGAGTTATGAATAGAAGAAATCAAAGTTGAGTCCACTTTTCCACTTATTTTGGGAAGTGTCGCTTTAACTCAGGTGTCATGGATGAAAATAGCAAAACTAGACTGGCTAAGGGGAAGAAAGACAGGCATTCGTTACTGTAGCGACCCAAGAACAAGATCTGAGTACTGCTTAACACTAATATCAAGTCAATCATTGCTAATAAATGGTTAAAAAGACTCGATACATGCTATCATCAACAATGTTTTCAACACTCAGGTTCAGACTTCCATCCTTTGCTGCCTTGATACTGAAGATTACTTAGCCGACCAGAATGGATAAGAAAGTAACAAGGAAACCTTGCAACGAACTACCCAACAACCTACCACTCATCAAAAATACGGACGGAAATAGATTTGGATGAAATGGACATATATAGAAGAGGCCTTCAAGTGAGATCACACATCAGGTAGGCCATTAAATAAAATGTGAGGGGGCAACAACGAGACTGACGTGAGTCAGAGGGCAACATACGGAGGATCATTTTCGGAGAAATGAAAGCTTGTGAGCTATCAACGAACCAGCAGAAAGTAACGATGGAGAAGGGAATGGAATGGAGATGTGCTATTGAGTCCCTTGTGCTCACTTGGGATGCGAGGAACACATAAAATACTGGTAATAAGTACGGAGGAAAAAACGAAAATTCAGTTTACATATAAAAACAATACACTCATTGTTACAAATAAAAGCGAGTTTGAAAAACTTACCATATTGAGTGTTAACGCCAACATCCATAGCAACACTGACTAGTGTCTCTCCAAAATGTTCAGCAGGTAACTTTGCTGGAACTTTCAACCAGTAAGCCTTATTATCAGTAACCAAACTTTCTACCTTGCTCGCTAAACACAAAGATGATGAAATTTGAATTTTTAAAGGCCGTATTAAAATCAAATCATATTTAGAAGCGAACGACAAAATATTTCTAGGCAAAATAGATCTTACACATTTACAAGATTGCAGACGCCTTTAGGTGTGTGTTTACTAACTTCATTACTAAGAAGTTAATAAAAGTTTAGATGGCGCTGAAAAATTTCGCATACCGCGTATAACCATATACATATATAAGTATACAAGAATAATTGTTGTTAAACAACTGTGAAAGCTACCAAAGAACAACTTACAGAAGAGAAATATATACTCGTTGAATTTAGGACCTATAATTTATTTTTTTAAATTCCTTGTGTTTTGAATTTTTAGTGGCGATGGTGTTAACCTTAAGGGATAGGGCTGCTAGGTTTACGTCTATGGTTCCCCAGTTTGCGGGCCTACTGTTAACCAGGTGAGATGTGAAGTGTATCAACAGGGTATCGAATGCCGATCTCCCACTAGTGGCTGGTAAGTATTCCACTGAAGGAAGGAAAGTATTTGATTATGGGTATTATTGAGAAAAAACTAATTGCACAACTAGTGCTCAAACCACTGTTAATGGAAAGCATTTGTACTTAGGTAATGGTAGACCATACAATGAGAAAAGAATAGTACTTGAAGAATAAAATAGTCTATGCATTGGAGCTCCATAGAAACTAGCCAAGAGCAACAAATAGTAAAGATGAAATGTTCATGAATAATTTATGCTTTAGCAAGCTTTGATACGGTATTTTTAGATCAAAAGACATACTGCTTTCATCCCAGTTACCAAATTAACACACCTCATACTACAAACCACATATAATTAATCCCAGCACTGCTCCTTTTGGAGTCAACCAAAGCTACGACAGTCGAGTGGTGGTACGAGCTACGCAGAAGTTTACCGAAGATCATGAACCTATACCTCATAAAGAAATCACATTTGTTTATACTAGCTCGTAAAAGCGATATTGGATACTGGGTGCACTGCAGAAAAAAATAATCATAAGAAGCATTAGGAAACTTTGGACACACATCTGGAGGCAGTAATTATTGGCCTGAATGTATTAAAGTGTCTGCAGTGACAATGAATTCATTACTAACTGGGATGCCGAATTATAGATAAGGATTATTAAATTTATTTACGTAATTCAAAAAAGTAAATTTCTATAAGTGAACATTGAGTGTAATCATAAAAGCCTGGCGAAACAAACGTCTGGAAATAATTACTAGAAGCATAGTTGGACAAAACTAACTAACTTTGCATGGGTTACAACCTAGTACATATACCTACAGCCATACACATAATACGTTAAAAATTTCAAAAAATATTATATGTGAATTATAAAAAACTTATCGAGTTATAAATACATCAATCTCTTTTATTTCAATATGGACTGACCGACATCCTCGATTTTCCTAGCTATTTTCAATAAATAATTAGGTCATTAAAAATATATATAATTTACAAACACATGGGTTGATCCACAGCTCAATGGCTTCCATTATTTTCCTTGTTGCTTCATGTGTTAATTCGGCCTGCGAAACCAGAGCAATGAACTCTTCGTCGAACTCTGTTTTTTCAGCTCTTCCTATTGCTTCATTTGTTTTCTACAATATCTGGAATATGAATTTGTGATAAACTGACCTGGAGAGCTCTATTCAACTTGGTGTTTGTGCTATCCAACAACTTCTTCATCGTTGCGAGAACAAGTGAAACGTGCAAAGGCGTTTTGAGAGCGATACAAAGGTCTTCTTATATAGTCTAGTTGATCAAAACAAAATTGAACCCTTAACATTGGGAAAGAATATCTGAATATTACCTATAGTATTAAAGCCCACCATGGTATTTCCTCCAGTCTATCTATGAAAAAGTGAAAGCGGACTCGTCAGTATGTCTTTATTTTTACAATTAACTGTGAAGTCATTGGGCGTGTGAAATGTTTCTTTATGCGGATCTCTGTTTGTTGAGAAATAGTGATTCTCAGATGTGGCTGTAGTTTAACATAACTTGTAAAAGGAAGGCGTATTATTGTCCACTGCGTATATTAAGAAGTTTACAGCGTTCAGTGTAGCTTTATAATCCATCGTTAACATGTGATAGCAGTAACGGTTATTTTCTGCATTAGTGAACTTGTTTGTTCGAAAGAATTCAACTGATTTGATATCGTTATGTTAAATTGTACACAAAAGCCATTATAGAACTGCTGAAAAAGGTTATTGAAAATAGGACGTTTTAGATCCATGCAGCGTGAATCTGTTAACCCGAAACACAGAACTGAGAGCCACAGCAGTTGTGTGTTCGTTATAATAGGCTGGGTTGTCACAGTCACTGTTCCTATAAAACATTGCTCATTTGAAATGTGAAACTTATGAGTATTTGTCTTAATAAATCTCGATTTATCATTATATGCGATGAGAACTGCGACTTGAATGACATTCTGAAAGTATTCAGTGATAGTCGTCCTGCTATCCAGTTCATCTTAGAAAAAGAAACTGACGGGAAAAATCTTTCTTTAGTGTGCTTTTGACCAAGAGAGCTGACAGGTCTTTGAAAAGATCTGTTTACAGATAATCGATGTGGACGGGACGACTGACCAACTTTTACAGTTTTGTCTCCGTAGACAGAAAAAGGAATCTAATCCGTTCTGTCTTAACACGGGTGCGGAGAATTCGTAGCGAAGTTAGTGTTGATAATGAACTCAAACAACTAAAGGAAACCTTCATAGAGAACAGGTATCCACTACGCTTCGTAGAGGCCAATAGCAAAGTACGTGGAAGAAATACATAGATTGATATGATAGTTAAAAATTGTTGCACCTTAACTTAGAATTTATGGGGTGACACTGCGAGTGAAATACTTCAACATCGTCTGATGAGATCATTGAGAAAAAGGTTCTTTGCTGCCACGTTATGAATAACCTACTCTAGCCGTTCGCTGGTGCAACTTAATGTCAAGGAGATGTTACCTCGATTGTCTAGTTCAATGTGTATTTATATGTTCACCTGCTCTTACGGAGCTAGAAACATAGAGCGTTCGTCGGGAAACATATTCCGCCGCGTTCGGGAAGACTTCCCGGTTTGGCTGAGCAAAGGAGAACGTAGACATATTGATTCATCCATATTGCAACGTATTGTAGATACTGACCACGCAGCATCTGACATATCGTTTAATATAGTCTACAAGGTCCTACAAAGTTTACCGAAAGGGAGACGAGTGCATTTGCTTTGTATAGCAGAGGCTTTAGCAAAACATAACACAAAACCAGAACTTTGAGTACAAAAACAATCTGTACGATCTCCTTCGTTACCATAGCCTTGATTTCACTATGTAATTTACATAGCAACTTTGCTATCCTTCTTTATTCCGTATTCTATTTTTTACATAGTGTTCTAACATTTTATCTAGTCTACTTCTTTGACAACATTTCACATATCCTGTGTTTTCATCATATCATATTCATATGTTAACTTTTCCGAATGCACTTTATTTTCCGATCATCCATTTCACACTTGTCTGTTGATATTTAGGCTGACCTCCATTTATTTATTTATTCATTCATACATCATAATAGTTCATACTTCTCATAAACTGGTGTTAACAAGAAATGCATGCCATTTTTAGAGGCATGATCAGTTATATTATAAATTATAATTCTGATGTATCTTAAAGTAATACTTTTTCAAAAGTTTAGTTTGCTCGATTACTGTACAAGCAATCAGAACAGGTTCGTATGAGTGTTAAACTGTAAACTTTTCACTCAGATCACCATTAAGGTTGAGCGCCAACCCAAACTTCTTTATGTTGCCTGCTGATAGTTGTGGTCAATCAGTGAACAGCGTATATTTCGGTAAGTGCCATGCCGCCACCTGATTAAAAGCTATTTAATGAAGAGGAGAACGTCCTGGGAAACTGCAAAATGTCAAAAATACAATAATGGGTAATACATCATTGGAAGTACATCCATAAGATATATACAAGAAGGTTGGGGAGACTCCTTGGGATGACAGGATACATTTTCAATGTTAGGTGGTAACCATATTGGTCTCGGCATGGAAACTATGACGTTCTCGATGAAATATAGTTTTTTTCAAGCACTGATGTTGTTGTGTTTTTAATCAAAGCAACTAGACTTTAAGGAAGCAGCAAATATGAGCAGAGTGAGTTTTAGCTTTGATAAAGGCCTAGGTGGTTAAGGTCGAATACATCATAATAGTGCGTAAATAAAAAGATTATTGTAAGGTATATAGGTGATATTTCACTGAGAAGTGAATACAAAGATCAGGAAGATTAGAACCTGTAGAACAAGCTGGACTGTGAGATGTCTCAGGAATTTCCGTAGGGCCCGATGGGCAGCATCTTGACAAGAAGCTGAACAGGCTCATAGATGGTAGCAGCGAAAGCATTTTTGTCCTGATAATTTAGATCTGTGCAACCCTTATTGATTTTTGTTAAGGATCTAAGCTAATGTTTAATTCTCCAGCTGTGAAAAATTACATGTCGCTCTCCTACAGATCGGAGAGATTCATATTTGTGACCACCACCGCCACACTCCCCGATTAAGCTGTGACCCATAATCCTACACACGGATATTATCGCACTGTAGTAATTACACTCACCGTCAAACATTAAGGCAAACACGCATAAATAAACTGATTATTATTGTCTATTGTAATTAATATATACACGTTTATACAGCCATGAAAATGAAACCGACGAAAGGAGAACTTTCTTCTCCGAGTTCCTTGTTCTTATGTCTCAGTGGGGAATGATAATTTAAAATCTCGATTTGCTACGATGACCATTTTGACATACAACTGTATGAGACTCATCATTGTCCTTTTTTCTTATGGTGTTACATTTTACTAGGGAGTTTATGAATATTTTTGTTGTCTCCGAAGTTCCCTTATTTTTTACATTATTCATCAAATTATTTGTCGCTTAAGATATCTATTCTGGGGTGGTTCTATCTTCAGTCTGTTACAATGCGCAGCGTAGTCGAGATGTCATTCTAAATGAAATTATGTTGACAGCTGCATTTCGTATCCCACTGACTCATTCGATGGTAATATGCTGCTTCTGCGTGCTCCATTCGAGATTTTGTATGGATTAGTTTGTATTCATTCTGGTTCCTTACCGAAATGAATAAAAAACTAACCGGTTGCTGATTCATTATTTCTTCTTTGCATGTTTAAATGGATACTAACTACTGTGGTGAGCCTCTTGCGGATTATATTGCTAAAAACATTGTTTACGGTAAAATAACTAATGTTTTACAAGCCATTTTTATACCTTGGTGAATAGCCTACCATATCGACCACATGTAACACAACCTCCAGTTGTTACGCACACCGACAAATTCAGACAATAATGGTGTCTAGAATTATGTCATATAAATTGTTTTAACCTATGTAAAATGTGCTTACTGTCATTATTTTATTAGCTTACCTTATATATATCCTGCGTTAGTGAAAAATTGTAAACATGCTTGCTACATGTATACATTATTAATTGATGATGCCTGTAAACTGGCGTCCCTCATGTACATAAAGTGAGAATATATTATTATTGCTAGAATTAGTAAGACAGGAGAGAAGTGAATGGACGAATTTAGATGTTTACCCATGATTGTTGTATGGGATTTTAATGGGATAGGCAGTTTGGATGCAGTTCTTGTGTCGCTGCATGATTGTCCAGCCTTCGCTCGAAGCTGCCCACTAACGTTGCCTGAGCTACGTCTGCCAATAAGGAGCTGCAGGTTAATGCGAAGTCAATATCTCTATATTTCTGGATGTGTTCCATTGAATCACTAGTTATCAAATTTTTCCCGCAAACTAAAGACAAAATGACAGCAACCATGTAATTTAACCGTAAATCATTTAATTTAAATATGTAATTTAAATAACACTTATCCACGCCCATACAGCTGGTGTGTCCTACATAGGTAGGAATAAATATGTACCTTGTTATATTATCATTACTAACTATGCTTACTAATCGTATGTGTAGTTTATCGAATTGATGATGGCTGTAAAGTGGCGTCCCTCATGTACAAAAAGAGAATTATTGTTATTATTAAAGCAAACCCGCAGTGAAAAGAAGAGGGAGTGCACCCGGATCCTTGCACTCTGGTGAGCTATCTTTATGAAATTTACACGATGAAGCCCATATCTCCTCAATGGCAGAACACTCTTGTTTGGATGATTCTGGTCATTTGTTATTTTGTAGGCAGTAATCAGTCCTCCTGCAAGCTGATGGCAGCTAAGTGCTGATAGGCCTCACTTCTTTAGCCTTTCATCATAGGATTCCTTTCGGAGACAAACCACTCTTTTTGTCACCCGTCTTCGGACTCTTTCCAAGAACTTTGTATCTCTTCTAAGCAGCGGGGGTGCAATGATATTATGCAATTCGAGGTGTGGTCTGACGTATGTTGTGTACAACCTTAGAAAGAGCTCACGAGGCAGCACACATAGCTGTCTGTATGTAAAGTGTACGACCGCACATGCCCTGGCTACACCACCAGCGTTCTTCACGCTTGCCTTCATTTTTCCGTTAGGACTAGACTTAAGTCTCGCTTTGACGTTGTGCAGGACAAGCTTTCGTTTCACGGGCTGAAGTTTGCATTCTGCAGCCTACAGGTGCGTAATTTCACTATCCTGCCCCTTTTCAGGTTGAAACCCAAACCATTGGCCACCTCCCAGTCTTCCAGAAGCTTCAGATCTACCTGCAGCTTATCTTAGTCTTCCGAACACTGAATCGCTCTCCATTTCTTTACGTTGTCAGCGTATAGAAGAGTTTGGCAGCTTAGATGGCATGGGAGGTCATTGATAAAAGTCAAAACCATCGGTGGCCCTAAATTAGAACCCTGTGAAACTCTTGACGACGAGCTGCGCCGAGATGATCGGACTCGACTGACTTTAGTGCAAAATTTCCTTTCAGAGAAGCGGCTTACCTATACCTGCCTGACTTATTTTATGCAGGAGAAGGTGATGGTGAACTGTGCCAAATGACTTCTCGAAGTCTACGAAGACCACATGGATCGGAATACTCGTATCCCACCATAATGTTCGAAGCTGATAGTAGGTTTTTTACACAGGATCTGCAGTTCCTGAAATCATTTTTTGCTTCGTAGAGCATAGTAGTTCTATCAAGGTGCTCCCTGATATGATTATCAATGATATCTTCCAGTACTTTTGATGCCAATTGAAGTAGAACTACTGGTCTATAACTGGCGGCAATTTTTCTGTCTCCACCCTTGAAAATCGGAGAAGGGATGGATCGTTTCCACCACGTTGGCAGTTTCCTAGAATCTGTCGAGTGTTGGAACAAGTAGCGTAGGGGCCTACAGACAGCTTCGGCGTAATGTTTCAGAATTGAGGGCCTGGTTTCATCACAACCTGAGGACTTTCCAAATGTGAGTCTCTGTGGCTTCCCTAGTAATGTTACCGGGTTTATTTAGGGGGTAGCCTCTAGGTTTTCCTCCGGTGAAGTAGTAGTACCTCCATTTTGGTCCATACCAGTAATACCCTCACTGCTGTATGACTGTTTTGCGGGGGCTAAACTGAATGTTTCAGCCATCTCAAGACTAGTGAGGTATTGATAGTCCGAACCGACTAAGGTGCATGTACTCTGGTTGGTTGGTTAGCTTTCCGACTTGAATCGGTACAAGTTTTTGGGGTTTGCCAAGCTGTTTTTGGCAAGGCTAGTCTGAAATGTCTTCCTGCCACTCCTGATTCTCACATTGCACTGGTTCCTGAGTTCCAGGTATGCATCGTGGTCTGTCTGTCTCTTGGATATTCGCCACGTAGACCAAGCCTTTTGCTTTGCTTGCTGAATACGTTGCGTACCTCTCTTCAGCCACGATGATATTTTTTTGTCTGTGTTGGGACTAAAGGAACTTTATCCGAGATCGCTGTGCGAATTATCTCTTATACCACTTCCCAGTGTTCATCCGCAGATAACCCATCCCATGCTAATGGCCATTCTGCGTCGGACAAAAGCCTCTGCATCTCAGTATAGTCCGCCTTGTTATAGCACAGACATGGTCGCGTAGCGTCCCACTGTAAGTGCTCACGGAGAACAAGATCGAATCCTGTGCCTGAATGGTCACTACTTCCTAGTGGAATCATGATATGGACCTTTTCGACAAGTAGTTGGACACTAGTTAGAATATAATCTAGTTTCGATGACTTTCCACTAGGGCCTCACCTAGTGGCGTCTCCAGTCAGTCCTGTATTTTTAATGGTTTGCAGTTATTTCAACCGAATTTTCCCTGAACATACCCCGAGCCAAGGTTCAGCGATGGGGCACTGAAATCTCTTGTATCCCTGTGATGGTGCTGAGCAGTGGCTGGTTGTGCTCTGCCCCACAGGTGGGTGGTCGTTAGACGCCACCCAGTAAGTGCTTGGTGTGGTCTACGGTGAAGTGACACCATATGGAGTCTGGGAGTTCAGTAAGTGGCAGGCTCATTGCACGTACACATTTAAGTTGCTTGTCAAGGTATTTGGCAACTTCCTCCTTCCTTGTTCCCCCTGTCTCTCCTCACCTGAATCACATCACTTATACTGATTTCGTTGTCGGCGATAGTGGGAGTTAGCCAGGTTTCCGTGAGGATAATTATTATTAGGTGTGGGTGTGAATGGAGGTTTCTGAGTATGATGTTATGAATTAAAAGTTTTCGAGCAGCTACGAAGACAGCTAAAAATGACTGAAGAGAACAACGTGAAATGGAGATGTCCTCCTCTGAAGTCCTTAAGTTCACTCAAAACTCAAGGAATGAATGATAATCAGACAGTGTCTATGACCTTGAGTTCCTCAACCCCTCGAAGAGGATATGGGATTCCCTAGAACCAAGGCCGAAAAAGTAACTTCAGTAGATGAGAACGCATCGGCCATATCTCGATTCTGCAGTGAGTTCTGGAAAGCAACAGTACTAAAAACTTCAGAAGCACATTATACTTCTTGATCCGAAGACAGACAGGTGATCAGGTGGAAATTTAAAAGTTCTACAGTAAATATTATCATTTGAGAATTTAAAGTATGCATCGGTGACTCTAAACTTTAGCACTCCAAACGGAAACTACCTTACGAACGAACAAATGACCTTGACAGGGACAACTTTAACCAATCAGAAGGCTTAAAATGAACGGCGCATAATTTTAATAAATCGTTTATATACAAGTAAAGTAATGTTAAAAAATGGTTACAAAAGATAGCGTTCTCGTATATGTTGCAAATAAACGTCCCAATTTGACGTAAGAGTCTTTAAAGTCATGTTAAACCAAGTCCCATACATAAACTCGTCGAGATAACTGTAAATCATTAGATTTCTTGATCCGTTCACCGATCTTATCCGTTTTTTGAGATAACTCCAGAAACTTTCAGTGGAATTAATATCAGTTCCATTGAAAGGATTTATGAATCCGGTTGTATGGTTGACAACTTCATGAATATAGCCGAGATTTGATAATTGACTGTAACTACTCCACTCATCCGCATGTATTGTTGTTCCCGGCAGCACTAAACGTTGGATAATGGGCAACAATACATTCGCACTGCGATTAGGAATCGCTCCTATATATCCTTTGTGTAGGGTGGTGTCATATATGCCCAACATCCATTGTTGATTTGAAGTCATTCTCCCTCTATTATATTTCCTTTTTATTGACACCGTCTCATCCACATGAACAGTAACACCAACTCCGCTGAGTACTTGGGTCAATCTGTTCATTTTCCACGACACGTCTCTGCAGTAATGGTACCACTGTACTGCAGAAACTTCTGACATTCCAGTCTCATATGCCGTTGCTGTTACTGGTCTTCTTAGAACCCAGTTGTGATACATCATCAGTATCTTCGTTAGAGGTAAGTGAGATTCCGAGAAAAATGTATCTAAGGAATCTATAAACTAAAAAATAACGACATACCCTCTCGGACCGATTTTCTGCATCTGCACTCCCTGCAACGGTAAACATAACCGTCGATGCATCTCGTGTATCTTTGTATATGCATTACACCTCCGCACTGGCAAGTTTTCGATCTCTCTATCAGCCCGTTCTCTAAACAGTAATCAAAAACAAACTCTGGAGCGAATTTGCACCGCAAACGATGTACAGCATCCATTGCGAGTCAGATGATTGCATGCTCAAGGTCTTCATCCGTTCTCAAGGTTGTTTTGGGCTACTAAAGTTTAGAGTCACCCATGCATCTGCAGATGCTGTTGGCTACAAAAGTAGCAACACCAACACCTCGCCTTTTCCTTGAACTGCTTTGGTCTTGTCTGTGCATGGTGAAACCATTTAGGGAGATTAAATTGTGATCACATGAATTGTGGAGCTCAGTTACATGAAGCGTTACTACACCTGTATTACGATAAATGTTTGAACCTAACAGAGTATCCTAATAATTAATCTTGTTCGATAGTGACCTGCAATTCGTGGTCATAATAACAGAAACAGTCATCTGTTGCATCGGAGTACACTTCAAGGCTCGTTGCCACCCATCATGATACTTTCTCCTGAGTTTACAAAGATACAAATAAATCAGCCCGTCGAAAACATTTTAAATAATCGCGAATGTAAATAAAACGATTTGAGCACATGATTGAATAATTAAAACAAAAGAAATCCGAATAATCAGGTGCAGTAAAAATGATGGAGAATTTCGGTAACCCAAGGTTTAAACAGGCCGCCACAATATAATTCATCTATTAAGATGGTCAGGTCGTGTGACATACACACTTAGCAGCTATTTTCTACTAAGAGGAATGTGAACCAAAAGAATTTTGTAACAGATTTACGGGGTGGCAGTGATACATGCAGACTCTGAATGTTTGAGCCACATATGGAGATTTTATATTGTCTAGGTGGGTTTCTAGGAATAGTGACAATCAATTATTAGAAATGTCCTTCGATCTACTTACTCAAACATTATCCATATGGACTGTTTAGGTAATAGAATTATTGGTACTATAACGCCTAGTTTAATACCTCCAGTTTGGCGAAATCTGTTCGTATTGGCTATCATGTGTATGCATCATACAGTCTTTACCCGATTAAATTCTTGTCTGACATACCGTCCCTCTCTTTGATTAGTCCCTTCGTTTTACACTTCTCTATACGTGAGTTCATTGTAATTTTCTCTACAAAAGTCGTTTTAGAAACCGGGTGAAAATGACTACCTCTAGTCAGTAGATGCCTATTTTATTGTGCTGTTCTAAAACGCATTATTTTAAAATCCACCTCGCTATAAATGTGGGCGGGTTATTCCACAGTGCTGTCAACACAAACAGTCTTGTTGACACAATGCCTATTGCTGCCGGCGGCCCGGATGAGTTGGATCAGTTCCCGATTATTGCAGGATGCAGCTGCCGACTGCATCTAACATGCATGATTTGACGACCGACCTTCGCCGACATTAAGTAGGCACTGTGTTGACTTGATTTGTGTGCATGTCGGTATAGTCGTTGTCTGCCAGAGTGGATTGACTTGCCCTCAGCTTAGCTCATTATGGCACTGCGCAGACGCAGCAAATGCTGCTAGTTTACTTGTAGCCACCTTCTGAGGACGGCTTCTGTATTCATCCTCATAACGTAAGATGAGCGTAGCTGACACTGTGGCGTGATAAGGATTCAAACTTGTGCTCAGAACGGGCAACGGTGCTGTATGCATCAAGGCTATCAGAAACAATTACCAGTGTGATTGATTTGAGTAGAGGCTTGATTGGGAGATGGAAGGTGCCAGGTAACGCTACGCTGATGGCCGTGCTTGACAGCGGTGCTTGGAAGAAATGGGTCTTGACCCATATAAAGGTGCACTGGATGGTTCCGATTGTCTAACTCGCGAACACATAAATCCTGCCGACAACTAAAAGTGCCCTGAGCCAAGACGCCCAACTTCCCCATCTAAGTACTCACATAACGTTACGATATCTTTTTGCGACGTCTGCTTCAAAAGTCCATTCATCTGATTCCAAAACTTCCTTATTCTCGTTCGGACTGCAACTTATCGACTCACAAGCAGACATGACAAACAGATACCGCTCCTCTGGTCGACTGCCTTTAACACTGATTTAACGTCGCTTCACAGAAAGTAAACGACTATTGATTGGGATCCAGTGCAGCAACGGAGCTTTGGATCTAGCGCTTAGAACTACACTGACACAAATTAACAGTATCCTGGCGCCGCAGGAACACTCGATAAGTGCAGGTGATGCGTCAATTTGAAACTGCAGATGAAAATGAAGCATGTAATGGGGTCTTTAGTGCTCTGAAGTGCAGCGAACATCGATAGAGAGAACTTCCAATGTCCTGGCTAGACGCACATGTCGTCTGATTGTTTATTAGATATATCACACGTGAAACAGTATTATTTACTGGATGACGTTTCGAACAAAATTTATTGTTCATAATCATATCAATTCAATTGAGTGTAAGTGGCTATTTAGAGCGAAACATATAGTTTCGTGATGGCTCTATCAGGTAACGATCTGAAGGCAACAAGGTAGCAACTCTGAACGGTACAGATGCATTGGGATTTGGAATGGAAGTGGGGAACTGACGAGACTGAAGACAACGGAGTTAGCGGAGGTTCTCAGAAATAAAACAAGGAGGTTTACAGATAGAAAGAGTACCTGGAAAATTAAACTGCAGTAAATACGATTAGGAGGGAAGGTTGACTGTTGTTTCACCATCTTTGTGAGGGCTGAGCTGCACCCATAACTGTAATTGACCTATAAAGGTTCCTTTGCATTTTTTTTGGATTCTGGAGCCCATGTTCAGCCTTAGTGTGGTATCAGGGTTTTCCAGCTCCCTTAATTAGGCACACAGGCATGCCCACCAGTAATCTCGTTGTCAGTACCAGATGTTTTCATTCTCCCTTTTGTTTTTGTGGGAACAACTAGTTAAATAAACTGAATGGAGACCGTCAATTACGGTTTTTCAGTTTCATTAAGTAACTGCTTTTATTTGATTCTGTATAACGCGACTAAAGGAATACTGTAATCATATCAAATGCTAAGTTTGGCTATTTTGCAAGTGTTTTGTTGATACATTTTACATGGCTAAAATATATCTTCAGGCGTTTGCTATACGATGCGTGGAAACACTTCGTGGTTACTTTTATCCTCACCCATTTTCAGAAGTTTAGCGATTCAAATCATTGCACTTTTGTGAGAGTTTCAGGGTCGACAGGTTGGTCAGTCAGTTGCCTGGTGTCAAACTTTGGTATCTGCATTCGTCTAATCGCTTCATGAACTATTCGGTTGGCGGTGCGTTTACTACTTCTAGGAGTCAGTTCCGACTCTACTCTCTGGTCACATAATTCCTTCTTCCATTCTAATATGCCATCTGAGAAGTTCTAACTTCATGGAAAGGAAAGGGGTAGACAAAGTAGCTGAATAGTCACTTCTCAGAATTTCGAAAATCCCTACGTCTATGGCACTCTAAGGAGAAAGCTTTCAGATGTCGGTTCTTTCCTTGTATGATACATTGACCATACAAGGAATCATAAGTATATGGCTTACGATGAACTCTTTCTAGAGCCTACAGATCCTCTTTAGAAGATGGCTGGTTGCCTTGATACACTTTTTAATTTTGAAAGTTTCACTGGCGATTCTAGTAAAGGCCCCATAAAGCTGTAAAGGTATGAGCTGCCATTATGTGACAGTGTGCTGTACGTTTGACCCCATGGTTTGTTATAAATACGTCTATTCCATAGAACGGATTTGTGAAATGTAAGGCGAAACAGATACGAAATCATCATTTAGGCAAGTTTGAAACTGCAGTCTTATGCACCTACACACCGTCATACAAGGACCAGCTGAAACTATCAGAAGACAATTCTTTGGTACTTTCAAAGAAGATGAGCTTCAGGGACATTATCCTTCAAGGATATAACTCAACAGTTAAAACAGGTTGAAAATGAATAAATTTAACGCACTATACTCCATAGTCTAACGAGTTAAACAAGCCTGTCGAAATGGTGAAACCAAAAAGACCTTTCGTAAGTTAATTTAAATAAATTTACTATATTTTTATTTATTTTAAAATATTACTTATTTCTAAAAAAGTAGCAGGAAAAGATAACAATAAAGAAATTTTTAGGCGTAGTCCTGTTGAATTTCCATCTAAAAAGTAACAACAGTTGGAAATGTTTGTTAGATTACTGGTTAAATGAATGATTTCTAGCACAAGTGCCTATTGAAATAATAATAATAGCGAAGAAGTATAGCTCTGTTAGATGATGGTTGTGTTCTCTGAACAGCCATGTAATCGTTTAGTTATAAAACATTCACTACCATTCTGGACTACATCTCCCGAAGGGATTTCACTGTTAAGTGAACTAGTCGCAATTCTCCATGAATGATACATTTGTCTCTTTTTGGACGACTTAGGTTATGATCAGTTGTTAATTTGCCTTAGTACAGACCATTTTCATTGACCTTTCTGTCACGTAGCTTAATGTCTTTGATGTCAGTTGATAAACTTCATTTAGGATTTGTCTTCTGACTGCAGATCCGTTTGAGTATCAGGCTTCTACAAATTGCCTGACTTGTTTGGTGTTTTTACTTTTAATAATTTCTACATTTCTTCAGTCAAATTGGTGTTTATAGTTGTTTACATGAGTGGACAATAAAGCATACATATAGTTTCTTTTGACTCGGAGTTGAGAACACAACCAAATCAAGCAAAAACTGTATTTAAAGTGGCATTCCTATCTGATATCTTTGTGTAATTGATTGAAAACTGTTTTATTCGTAGGGGCGAATGACTGACTTGGTGACCCTTAAGCGGTAAATCAGAGTTTTATTTACACTGCTGCAAACAGTTTATTCAATCATATAACGCGTTTGCTTAGTTTTATTTGGCTTTAATCTAATTTGTTGCCTCAAGATCATCGGGTTGGTCATTCACTTGGATCGTCACACTTTAATTTCGTCTGCGAGTTATGATCTGCAGTTAGACTTAGTATATAAGAAAGTTGGAGATAAATTTGTCTCCCTTACGATTCTGTCTCACTGACGTGTTAGGAAAAAGGCTATTAGTTACAATTTTGAGTTTCTTTAGGTAGTTAGTTGTCGTTTTGTGTATGTATGTGTGCGATTAAACGAATACTGTAACCACCGTTGGTATTATAATGTTTGTCTGTTTTAGAGGCGTTTTTGTCGACCTTCGACACAGCTGAAATACCTATCGCCCCGTTCGCTGTAATTTGCGTAAAGTCGCCTTGAAGTTACTCGTATCCTCACGCGTCAACAACAGTGACTGCCGTATTCTTTAATGTGAGGTCAACCGTAAGCCTCACATTCTCATATAGAAGCTCTATGATAACATCTCCAGGAGGACGACAGAGGCTAGTTCGTCGGTAGTAATATTTCCTGCATTTCTGGTACTGGCGTTGCGTCATTCCTACTGCACATGTTCTGTGTTTTGCTTTGATGAACAGTGATCCAGTGAAAAATTTCTCCCTCCTCCAATCTAACTATATTACTTTCAAGAATTACAGTTCTGTTTCACATCCTACTGCATGACTGTATGCTGGTGTTTGAATAGCAGTATTTTCGAAGTTGATTATCTCCCTAAGCTCAATCATTCTACACCTAGCTGAATTATTGTGTTCAGATAATGTGACTGAACATGATCAACTGAAGTGACACCTATACAATTAACATCGCAGTCATTCCCAAGCATTTTACAATTTAAGCTTTTGTCTCTCACTGACGGAATAAATTCCTTAGCCCGTAAAGTTTGGTTTAAATGCCACTCAAACGTTCGGTTCCAAATATTCCTGCCTTGTGATAATGGAAACAGTGCATGCGCATGGCTTGAATTCCTTAATGATGTTATGATCACCAGTTTCACTACTACTACTACTACTACTACTACTACTACTACTACTACTACTACTACTACTACTACTACTACTACTACTACTACTACTACTACTACTACTACTTCTACTACTACTACTACTACTACTACTACTACTACCCCTTCTTTTGATGAAGTTTTCAAAACTCCTCAATGGATTCTATGGGACTGCTGCTTAGTAACAATGTTTCTTTCATAGTGCATACTCCATGGCACCAAAATGCATTGACAGCTAAAGTAAACAGATCAAACTGATTTAATTAAAATATACATCTAGCTCAACTGGGAACGCTTAAGTGTTTTAAGTTTTCTTTTTTTTAGCGAGTACACTTTTAATCAGGCTGAAACGCAATTTTCGCGCTTCTGCTTTGTCCTGGTAACACTCACATCGCTGTAAGTCAGGAATTCAGCTATGCTACCCAGATATGTTGACATAATCTTCTCATGCAAATAATACTAACATTTTATTCCATTTAAGTATTTTGTTCATCTCAGCATATATCTCGATAACTGAACCATTGCGATTCTCTTTTTTTTCCTCTCAGTACTTTTAAGTTAGTTAGTGTACTTATTAAGTGGATGTTTGAACTCGCTGTTTTTAGCAAGGCTAGTACTGCGTAACTGGTTGACAACTTAGCCAGTCACTTACAATTCTGCCCCACAGAATTCCCTAAGAAATTCGATAAATCTCTTTAAAAATATGAGAAACAGTAGGGTAATTACTGATCACAACACGAATAAGAAGGGGTTCAAGGCGAGAGCGTACACATAGTGTCGACATTATTAATAAGAAAAGGAACATTTGAAACTCTTAGCTCAACCAGTCGTTTCATTTAGTAGTTGTTCTGTGATTACTTATGTTCATTCATCTAATTATCATAAGTTTGTTGTCCAGTGTTGTATTTCGCAGAGAATAGCAGGAAAAGTACGGCGGATCGATTTTTAAAAAAGCTCAAATGCACCCTACGATCAGTAACTTTTGAAGATTGCACCAGTCACATTGACTATTTTATATATATGATGCTTGGTTAAGTATGGACTTACCAACCGAACACCATTTTACTTCCTGTTATTGAAAATTGAAAAAAGAAAGTATTTGAATTTGGATTCATGATATAAAAGACTTTAAACCATTTAGACTCATAGAAAATTTCAAAATGTCGGGGTATTCATAAGGGCTTAGAGAAAAATATTATCTAGAATACAATTCATTGTGAAGTTTCCAATTTAGTATATATATATAAACATATATATACAAACCTTAGAAACTGTAATTCTATACTGACTTGTTTATGGGATATATCACACACAGTGAAACAGTATTATTAGTATTATCATAATGTCGACGTTTCGAACGCAATTCATTACTGCTGTTCAGGCAAGAATTGACTAACCTTTTTTCATCTAGTAAATAAACAATCTCCTCCATCCATCCTTATATACCTTCAAGTTCTACTTTTATGATTTCTATTATATTTATGGTCCTGTTGCTTCTTCGTTTTTACTTTCATACTGCAAACACCAACTTATCTCTATAACTGCTGTATTCTTTGTTTTTCCCCTCACCATATCATGTAAAGAGAACATTATATTCAATATTTTTAATCATGCAAGGATTTGTATACCGCATCGACAATACTGTGTGAAACAAGCCCACGGCAATTTCAACTTGTATTATTATCATTACTTTAGCTGCTATCATTATTATTATTATTATTTCCATTTTATATGCTGCATGTTTTTTTGACATTACCCCTAGTAAAATTTTCTGTGTGATTAATTTTATTTAAAGTTTGAGGAAATTAGATGCAATATTGTGATTAATGCTGAAAATTCCATTCTGTATCGCAAGTACTGTTATTGGAATAAAGTAAATTATTATTATTATTATTATCCCACCAGTTGTAAATATACAAAATTTCAAGACTGTATTTCCTATAGTGTTCGTTCTCCCCTCCCATTTGTCCTAAGGGTAAACAATTTTCCAGATGTCTGGCAGAAGTAATGAGTCATTCCTATCCGGTAAATGAAGCTTCAATTACCAGTCTACGATTCCACCTGGTTATATTGGAATTTATGACCGTCAATTTGTCCACTTCTATTGTATATAGTGGCACAGGCAGCGCTATAGTTTGAATTCTTCTCAACTTCTTATACTATTAATATCTACTAGTTGAGATTTCTCTAGGTTTTTATCCTGTGCTTAATTAAGTATCCTGGGCCTGGTATTCTGACCTATGCACGTGATCTCGCACTCATTTTTAGGTATTATAAGTCTGATTTCCCACAAACTGGTAGATATGCAAGCGAAAAGCAACAAGTTGGCAGAAGAAGCATCAAAGATAGGACTTCAAGTGAACATAGAGAAAACAGAGGTAATGAAGATTCCTAGACAAGAACAACAACAACGGACAACGATCAGCATAAATGGGGGGGGGAACCTGAAAGAAACAACCTCCTTTATCTACCAACCTGAGAAGCATCATTTCAACTACAAGTGGAACTGACGAGGATATCAAAGCAAGAATAGGAAAAGCAAGACAAGCTTTCACTACTCTCAAGTCTGTGTGGAGGTCAACAGCACTCAGCATGAAAATGGAAATAAGATCCGGATTTTCAACTCCAATGTGAAGTCAGTCAGTGCTACTTAACATACGGATCAGAGACTTGCACTGTGAGTCATAAAGAGCATCTCAAACAAACTACAGACCTTCATTAACAGTTGTCTTCGCTCAATACTCAAGATAAGATGGCCAGAAAAGATCAGCAACAGGGTGGGATCTCTGGCAATGAGCGAACCAACCCAGCAGGAACCGAATGTAAAACAAATAGGCAGGAGGAAATGGAGATGGATTGGCCACACTCTGAGGAAACCAGCAAGTGACATCACACGCCAGGCCATCGCTCGAGTGGAACCCGAAAGGAAAGCTGCGAGTTGGTCGTCAGTGCAAGGGTGACTTGGAGGAGGTCACGTGAAGAGGAGTTGAAAACGTGTGGGCAGACTTGGAGCCAGGTGAAGACTCTAGCAGAGAACCGAACGCAATGGAGACGCGTGGCTGAAGCCCTATGTTCCTCTAGGAGTAAAAGGAAACAATAATATTAGTAGATCACCTAAATTATTTCGTTTAATTAGCTGTACAGAATCCTTTAAACATTATAATTTATTTCCAGGTGATTTTTATGAGTGATTGGATTCAACTTTTATCCTTGCCTTGCTGCGAATCCGGAGCAAAGTTTTTGAGATGGCTTGTTTTTTATGAGTGAACTGCGGCGAACACCTTAAATTCTCCAGCTTTGGTTATGTCATCTTCATGTATTGATTTTAGTATTGATTTTCTTACTAATTTTTCGTTTCGTTTTTATTCCTGTCATCACCTTAATTACACATTTGGACTTGGCATTTAGTTTGTAAATGCTGATATGTAGTTAACCACATCATTGGATGATAAATTTTGTTTGAAACTCTGTCATATTTGGAGTGACAAACTGACTACCAGAGAGTCCAAGTTTTGCACAGACGTTAGTCTTTCAGAATGCTGTGCACACCTCAGCACACCTCATTGTGCATTTATAAATTTAAATGTTCTTCTAGAGACAGTTACATGGGCAGAACGATTCGGGAAGCCAACTGTCCAATGTGATCAGCTAAAGAAGTCATAAAGTCAATCAGGGGTTCCATATTAGTACACTTTGTGAATACAGATCCCTAGATTGTTAAAAATTCAGCCGTTAGAATTCCATACAAGGTGTCACCTTAATTCCCTAATTTTGCACCTTCGATTACTAAGCATAGCTGAGACAGTTGCCATAAAAATAAGTTCAGCCCACTGTTTGTGTTCAGAGGAATATTGTTATAATCCCTCTCCCTCCTGTTGCCTCCAACTCGGACTTAGAATACTTATCATAGTGACACCGGATAACTATAATTTCATTATCAGTATCATATTGTGTAACAGTTACACACTTTAATTTTAGTTCCACAATTTATTATTACTATTATTCTACTTACATTCTCCCTAATTATATTTGATTCTATTGATCTACATTGTTTCAAATGTCTATGACTGATGTTTTATTGTGTAATTGTGAAGCCTGATGAGGATTTGCCAGAAATACACATTTGCTCGCTTAAATCGTGTTTCAAAATTATCCTAATGGGAATATTTTTAATATATTTATGCGTTGAAGTTTCTGTAGTAATTCGGTTAAGTTTTGGGGGTGGAGTTGCTAGCACCACACCCCAACACTGACTCTTTATCCGGGCTTGGGACCGGCTAGAAAACTAGAGAGCTAGTAATCTAGGCGGGGATGTCAAATCGAGAATCGGGAAGGCGAGAAACACATTCATCAACCTGAAACCAATCTGGAAATCTTCGTCACTCAGCCTGCATCAACAACAAAATTCGGATTTTCAATACAAACGTCAAGTCATTCAGTTCTTCTATACTGATCAGAAACGTGGCCAGTGTGTCACAAAGAATATTTCCAACAGCCTGTTGCAGACCTTTATCAACAATAGCTGTCTTCGCTCTATACTGAAGATCATATGGCCAGAAAGAACAAGAACCAACAAGAAACTATGGGAACAAACAAAACAAGAACCGATCGCCAAACCAACCAAATATGCAGGAGAAAGTGGAGATGGATTGGACATTCGCTGAGAAGGCCGCCGGGTGACATTGCGCGTCAGGCCATCGCTCGAGTGGAACCCGAAAGGGAAGCGGTGAGTGGGACGTCCAAGTGTGGGTGACATGGAGGAGATCGTATGAAAAAGAGTTGAAACAGTACTGACTAACATGGATGCAGGTGAAAAGTACATCAGAAGACAGAAGCAAGTGGAGATGTGTAGTTGAAGCCTTATGTTCCACTAGGAACCCAAGGGAACAATAATAATAATAATAAAGGGAATATTTAAATTATGTATTACTTAGATATTCGTGTAATAAAATAGACAGAAAGGCTGTGTGTGTAGGCACTCACTTTTTGTGGTCTGAATCCGAGCTCCTAATTTTAAATTTGTAGAAATAATTGTCATTCAGATTGTGGAAATTAAAGATTAAACGGAATATAGTGATATTGTGTCGTTTTTATCAACCACAGAGAAACGTTACATATTGTAATGTTATCTGTACAAAACTAGACAGTTAAAGTAAACTACAGTAGTCATCACCACCGCGAGCAAACCATGAACGCCAGTATATACGTGACATTCGTATCGTTTGATTGTTTCACTTCTCTGTAATTTACAGAAGATTCTTGTGATACTCACTTTTTCTTAGTGGATGACATAGTTTAGTCTCGCAGATACTGGCACGGAAAGGTGACAATGTCAAGTTCCCAGAAGTTATTTGGTTATCACATTGACTGGTTCTCCTGTTGCGCTCGTTGGCTAACGGATAAAACTAAGTTATTTTTGACGTTTTGCATGTTATAATCTGGCCAGATCAATTTCTTTTCTACAAGCATTATCTTTAGCGAATCCGCCCATCTGTCCGTAACGGTCTGAGAATAAAAGTTAACCAATAAGCATCAAGGTGGCAGATCTGGCGCTAAGACAACTGAACTCTAGCTGTAGTCACTTTTTATTTAAATTGATTTGTTCAATATATTTTTGTTACTATACAGTTAAACAAATATATCCCCGAAAAATAATGACTTTAACTTTCAAGGAATATTCACTAGGTGAAAGTGAATAATACTCGTATATTCAACAGACAACAATTGTCATAGAAATAAGATTAGCTGGATGAAGTTGAAGAATATTGATCCAGGAGGAGGATAACGGCACGAATGACTTCCAGTCGACCATTCAGCTTCCACTTAACTGATGCATCATTTTGATAGGCATAGGAATGAATGAATAAATGGAAGGACATGCGGAATAGATTTCATCCGAGAAAAGTACCTAACTCTTCCTAACTCAAACATATAACACTAAATAATAGACATTTGGATGTAACAGGCAATTACATGCTGCAAGAACAATATCCTGTTTAATATTTTCTTTTCAACTTAAATCCAAATGTCTTTGATAGATTTTTACACTTTTGTTTTACTCAAATTGGTTAACGTTTCTCCCACTGGTCGATTGGTGGTCATTCCTCCGTTCATTCAACTGAATGACTATAATTCGACTTCTCCATTTCTTAATCCTTTTTTTCCTTCGCGTTTCCCAGTGGAACATAAGACTTCAAGCTAGTGGTTTGAAGTTTCTGTAGCAGTGTGTTTATTTCACAGGATGGGGTTGCTAGCCTCATGCCCAACCTTTCCTCTTCATCAGCATTATTTCTGGCTCAGTGAGGTAAAGGAGTGCGTCGGTGGCCGGGGATCGAACCCCGGACCATGTGCATGGTCGGCGAGCGTCCTAACCGCTATACCACCAACGCACCGTTTCTTAGTCTTTAGTAGGGTTAATTTAGCTTTTGTGGTTATCTCACTTTCATGAAATCAGTTTGAAATGAATTATAATCTTGCTGCTTACGATGATGATCTTTAAAAGATACGAAAATAATCAAACAAAGGAAAAACAATTTGACCGAACACTTCAATAATAACAATCGGCCACCTGGTGAAATACGTAAGAGAAAATTATGATATTTGTAGAAATCTTATGATACGACTCGCATTTCCCAGTAGCCTTACTCTGGATACAGATACATTCCCATCTGATGAGTAGGAAATGGGATGAGCCGTGTATCTGGGATTCCATTTCTAGCTACCAACAACGAAGATGACAACATATATTCACATCTGGTTAAGTAAGTCAATCAGATCACAGGGGGGAGGGGGAGTCTAAAAGTGTTCCTTAATTTGAGTTTATGCAATACTTCAAACACGTTTACCTTCTAGATGGATGGAAAGCGGGGTGGAAATTATAAAATGATAAAATCTGAGGTAAGCAAACACATTTAAATCACTGAACCGCCCCCCCCCCCAAAAAAAATTCGCCAAACTATTATTATTATTATTATAAAAGAAGTTCAATGGTTAAAAGAAATGTAAAAGTGATAAAATGAATTTACTCACGATGAACTAGAGCTATTTATTTCAAATAAAGAGAATCAATGTTCAGCATACAAACATTTAAATCAAATAATCCTCATTGAAACATTAAAAAACAAAATAAAATCGTGTAGAATGTCCAGGAAAATTTCCCGGAAGGAGGTGCACTTGCTTTGCTTAGCGAAAGCCTTGGCAATAAATTCGATAAAGGCAGAAATTTTTGTTTACACTCTGCTGCTGTTTCATTGCCATGGTTTTAATTTTATCCTAGGATTCACAGAGTTTGTTTGTTTACTCTTCTGTAGTCAATATTATTCCAGTTTGTTTTGTTCTTTTTCGATCGGAGTCATCACGGCATGGCATTTTTTTATTTTATGGTATTGACTACACTTCAGTCGTCTAATTCTCGCTTATAAATTCATTTGAGCATGTTAAATTCATATTTTTTATGCACTCTCCAGTGAACTCAATCTTCCGATCATGTAATTACGCATGTTTATTGTCTGTTGTGTGTTGAAATATCGCTTATTCATTCGTATTTCTATTCACAACTTGTGATTTACAATCATCTGAAGCAATGCTATTGCGCTTTAGAACTCGCACTCACAGTCAATTTTTAAAAAAAGGGTATTTACTCTACATCATATATTAGTGAAATGAAAAGTATCTAAAGTAAAGCAATCTGCTTTTCAATTACTGCTTTGCAAGGATATGACTGATTGTGAAGTTGGGTGTTATTACGAAGCAATAAGGGTCAGAGAACCACTAGAAGCGCAGCTGTTTAGTCTCACTTTACAACTCTTCCGCGGTAGAAACCCATCAGCCAGGGATCAAACCCGAAACTTTGTGCTTACAAAATAAGTTAGTCGACCGTTCAATCACAAGGGTCGAAATTCCATGGCCCATGAATTCTAGCTTCTGACAACTTGCCATGTGCAACGCCACTACTACTCAGTATTATCTGCAAGTATTCGTCCACACAACCGAGTTGGTGAACAGTTGCAGGAGTTGGAATTCCTGGGGCATCGGATTCTGCTCCAGTGCCTGAGTGCTTAACCCACTCGTTTTGTAACTTGGAGGTTCCGGTTTCGAACTCTGACAGTATAGCGGATGAATACTCCTGAAGAGTCCAAAAGTAGGACGAAATAACCATCCAGTACTACCTGATTTTCAGTGTTTCTCTAACTGATGATACTTTAAATAATTTAGAACTATGTTGTTCGTTTGAAATCTGCAAGCATACATGAGAAATTGTAAGCATGCGTACGTGTTTCATGAAGATTAATAAGAGTAGAGATCTGAACTAAACGCTTCTATTGTGTCACTAGTCAAGAGACCATAATGTATATTCATTAAAAAGACTTCACTTTAACAGTTGGCCATTCACTCACTCAGTCAGTCAGTGGAACTTGTCAAAAAGGTGTGTCTGAAGCCCCAAAGGAATTGATGTCTGGTCTGCCTGAGAAGCTGGCTTACTGGCAACACTCCTGACTGCAGCCCTGAGTGACGTTGTGATTCAAATCTGTGAGAGGAGACATCAATCCCTCTAAGATGGCAGATATACCTTACTGACAAGCGTTAACCAGGACAAAGCCTAGATTCAGAGCTTCTTGTTGACTGCTTTCAATGATTTGAAATGAATTCAAAGGGCACCGTGATGCTAATTCATCTACCTTGGTGACCACATTACAGACTTCACTAGATAGTCAGTTCAGTTAACAAAAACACTAGCGGAGTAAACGCGTGACTTTGATTACCCTTTAGTCTTTTATGGGAAATATTCAGAAATAAAATAATCCTGAACTTACCGTTTCCCTGAACCTGATCTGTATTTGGGTGAGTTAGAAACAGGCAAAATATTAACGGCTTTTATTTATGAGATTATTCAAATTAGCGGTTAAACGGCTGTGAGGTACATTATCACAGAATATCAGGAAAAATAGAAATTATTGGAATTGTTCGAATATGTCAACGTCAATATGGTGAAAACTGACTCAGAATTTCTATTACCACACTGATGTCAACACGCAGAAGCAGCTTGTTGTGCTCATGTTCCACTGGGAACATCGGTGAGTGTAATTTACACTTCTGTTCGAGACAATCAATCCACAGGTATTCTTACTATGGGTACCTTACTATACAACCCAGTCGCTTAGCAGATATTAAACTTGCTCTCTGCTGTCTCATGCAAGCTGGAGCAGGCAGATTGCTCCCTACATTAATCACAAACAGTTCCATTGGCTTAGGATATATGAACAGTGGAGACATTCTAATGTATCTCTGCACACGGAATCCCATTGATAATCTACTGTTCATGCGCCTTACTTCACCGCAACAACCCTCGGTCCTATTAGGATCACAGAATCAGACACTCACTATTCGACGTTTAACACTGGTAACTATTCCAGGGCGCCATGGGTTCTCCTACCTCATACAAATTTAAATTAAGGCTAGATATCGAAAGTGTTAGGGTTCCACAAGGCGAATAGTATTTGTTGAGTTCATTCCCTCTTGTAGAACCATCCCCATCTGAAGATGTACTCATGTGTAACTGATGGTTATACACTTATTTCGCTAATGCTGACCCTTAATTTCAACAGAAAATGGTTGCCTAATGTTTTGAGGGAAAATTCAAGCCAATAATGTACTAGTGGCAATTAAATAATTTAGCCTAATCTTGAAATAACAGTATTTCGCTGTCTAAAATCGTCATAAAGCATTAGCTGTTGAGGCAGAAGATACTGATCTAATGTGGTTCTACAACCAGGCCCCTAGCCTTATGCAACCAGCCAAATTAATTATTTGGTAGTATATACATATACACACATATTTTTTGTCTGATAAAGATCAGACCAGTCTTGCCTTCTGGACTGAGTGCAGTAGACGGTATATGAGGGAGACAATGGTTATGTTCAGGATTCAGTAGAGTTACCCATTTGCAGATATAACAGTTTTGGCATCTTGTTATTGGTCATATCATATGCCCTATAAAAAAAACAAGCTTTTGCCTCTGACTGCTTACCCCTTTTTATGTTCTTTTTTGCTTAAATAAATAAATAATTAATTCAATTAAGTATTAATTAATCTAAAATCAATAGTTAATAGGTTGTTCATAAGAATAAATTTAATATAGTGGGATGAAAAATGACTGTGTAAATATAATGCCAAATCTGACCAGTATTACGTACACTTAGGTTAATAGATAATAATAAGAAAGGACATGAAATTGTTAAAGGTCTCATATAATTCTAATTTGCCTTTCTACATGTGCTATTGCATACTTAAATAAATGGATACTCAACTGATTAAAGATGCCAGCCAGAAGTTTTAAAAGACTGAGAGTAGTGAACAAAAAATATTCTGTTGAGAGACCTTCTTCATGAGGTTCTAAAGTTATATATATATATATATTAGTTATGCGACAGAAACAACGTATTTTCAAATAACATCGGAACACCAAAAGATGGTATCTGAGAACGGATTCTTACTTATCAAGTACAGTTCATAACACACTTTGATATGTGATAATATACGTAAGTGCAACACTAAATTCAGTTGGACATAAATAACAACTAATGAATGCTTATTTATGACTAACGCTCACATCGGACGTTTTTATTCATACTGGTTGTCTTTATTTTATTTTATTAAAGCTTGATTCCACACCTTATTTTGATACATGTATGGAATTTTCAGCATGTGATATTGGTAGCCCGAATTTGGCAGGTCAACCATTGATATCAGGTGTAAGTCGGCCGGGCATCGAACTCCAGACCATTTGCATAGTCGGCGAGCCTCCTAACTGCTGTGCCACGAACGCACTTCATACGGATGAACGATAATGTACCAAGCTAACAAGGAGAGAAAATCCTGTAGAAGGTTAAGTGTACAGTACCTAACCGCTTTAGGTAGTTTATTTAGTACAGGGTAGACCACAGAAAAAGATTCCTCTGTGCTGTTTTTGTGATGTGTTTGCACCAAGTGCATTATTGTCGAGACGTGAATGCTTTTTGTCACATATTCTCAGGTGTTTCCCAACACGAAAACTGAAATTTGCGGAGCAATAGCTGACACAACTGACTCCACCATAAAAACTCTAATCTGGGAACAGTCTATTCAGACATACCACCTTTTGAAATTATTATACAGAAGATGTGATACTATTCAAGACAAAACATGTTAATATTGCCAATAACAACGATCGTTCCCTTAACTATTATGGATAACTAAAAAACTGTAGAACCTGATAAAGAATACGAAGTTATCGAGACAGAATATTCTTTCTTCAGGAATCTCAGTCTTTTGAAATAACTGCTGAATAGTTTCCATATATATGTGATTGATTTTTATTAAAAAGTATAGTAAAATTTGAAAGCTTACTGTTCTTTGGAACCACTTGAAATTACAAGGAGAGAAAAGAAATTGATTAAATCATAATGTCATAAAGTATGATTCACAAAAGCGGAAATAAAAACCGAATCTCTGATCATGAATGAGATGGAATTACGATCGGATAAATAATTAACTCTTGTATCTCAGTCTATGATGAAATTCTAGTAACAGTTGGTTTTGCTATAAAGAAAGGATGACTAAATTTGCAGTATAAAATGATATCATTCTATTTCACAGGTTCTCCTCAGCTGCAGACTGGCTGAAATTACAGTGGTTATATATAGATGATAATAACATACTTTAATGTTTAAGTGGTAGTAGAGAAGAGATACTTTAAAATTGACGCATCCAAAATGAAAGCATTACAATTTTTTAGTTTAAGTTTTCGTGATAAATTTATACGCTTTCAAAGTTGAAAAGAAGGGGGAGGGGTAAGACAGAAAACAGAAGAAATTAATTAACAGAACAGTGTTAGCTTGTAGGTTCACATAGCAACTCAAAAAGCGAAAGCAGCTACAGTTTATGAGATTAAGATTTGTTCAGTGAGTTGAGATCACTGAATCAGATGATCAATTAATATAACCAAAATCAAAATTCAGTTACCAAGGCAGTGAGAGGTTAATCACACTCTCTTTCTGTATGCATAAGTGTGGTGTGATCGCTTCTGCAAATTTACTACGATTTGCCGATTTGATTACATTAATTAGTCATCTAATTCAATGATCTCAACTCACTGAACAAATCTTAATCTCATAAACTGTAACCGCCTTTGTTTTTTGGGTTGCTATGTGAACCTACAATCTAACAATGTTCTGTTAATTAATTTTTTCTGTTTTCCGTCTTACTCCACCCCCCTCTTTTCTACTTTGAAAGGGTATAAATTGATGGTGAAAACTTAAACTAAAAATTGTAATGCTTTCACTTTTGGATGCGTCAATTTTATAGTATCTCTTTTCTACTACCACTTAAACATTAAAGTATTCTGCAGCTGATGAGAACCTGTGAAATAGAATGATATCATTGTATATCGCAAATTTCGCTTTCCTTTCTTTCTCGAAATATATCAAGGGAACCAAATTTGTTTTTTTTAAATTTTTTAATTTTTGATTACAGCTTGATGCCACACCGTATTTTCAATACAAGTATGGAATTTTCAGCATGGATATCGGTAGCCCAAATTTTGCAGGCCGACCATAGATATCAGGTGTGCGTCGGCAGGGGATCGAATCGCGGACCATGTGCATGGTCGGCAGTTGGTTTGGGCAGCCACATATAACGCAGTTATGCAGGATACGGTAAGTAGGTGATCTGAAAATCGAATCAAGACCTCCTGACTATACGCTGAGTGTTCAAGTCAAGAAGCACATCTCTACCCTGACTAACGTAGTCAGTTGTCTTTATCATAGGTAGGATAGTTGTTTTTTACTCCTTTAAGTTCCCAGTGGAACACAGGGCTTCAAGCTACAGGCCTAAAGTTTTTGAAGCAGTGCTGTTTACTTTTACTGGATGGGATGGCTAGCCTCATGCACAACCTTTCCTCTTTACCAGTTTCATTACTGGCTTAGCGAGGTAAAGGAGTGCGTCGGTGGCCGGGAATCGAACCCCGGATCACATGCGTGGTTGGCGAGCATCCTACCGCTGTACCATCGACGCACAGGCAGGATAGTAGCTGGAATCAAATTATTCGTAAATTTGAGAACTTCTGTTGAAAAAAGTCTGCGTATGTTTAAGATCAAATTTTACATTGAATGATGTATTATAAGTTACATTCGTGATTTGAAGAATCCCTCTGGAAAAATTCCTCTGTCATACTTATTTTTTGGACTGACTCTTCACAGATATGTATTTATGACCCCTAAGGACCTTCGGATTATTAGTTCAAGCTATTGAAAATTCAGCGTATGAGAGGGAATCGAATTCCAACTTCTGAAAATATGCGATTTTTTTGGCTCACCACAAAAAAGATGTCATCGGGGAGCATATGTCTTTACCATCGACTTAGCTGACCTCACTGTGCAGAAATCAGAATTCACGAACCCCTGGATCCCCTCCCATTGGCTTAATGCTCAACCTGAAAGCCATGGGTTTGATCTCCGATAGTGGGGTCATGCGTGTGTACTGTTGAAGTGCCTCAAAAAAAAGTGGATAAAACAGCTAATCAATGCTGCCTGATTTTCGCTGGTTCTGTAACTGATGAGTCAGTTTGTTATCTAACTCGATTTATCACTTTATTCAAATATTCATATTGACCTATTAGTAAATTATGCGTTGTAATGAAATCGCTATATATACTAGAGTAGAAGTGTTGATAAAGATCTAATTGATAGGTGAATAGTTTTTTCGTTTAATTTACTGTATTTTAGCCAGGATTCTTAAAGATTTAGCGAAGTTATAAGAGATATAAGAGCAAAAGGCTGAAGTACTACAGAGTCTTGAGTCTTTGGAGTTATTATTGATAATGTAAACACTGCCTAATCGCTATTCTTTTGTCACAGAAAATCAGCCTTTTAAACAAATACCGTGGGGTTTGTTTACTCTGTCTTATAATATAACCAACTTCGTCCTTCATTCAGTATCTATACTGGTTCGGTGTCAATAAATCAGTCAGAGAATCATTACAAACCAAGGTAAACTGTACAGCTTTCTCCCCCCCCCCAGTTTGGTACTTTTCAACAGTTCACATTAACGACTCCTTCAAGACTTGAACCCAAGAATATTTCAACCACCTCCAGCCTTTACAAAAACCCAAAATCTGGATGTTAACCATTATTGGTTGCAGGATGGATGCTGTGAGATCCTAATGAGACGTTGTGACTGATAGATGATGATGCTCATCTATTAGAGATTGACTAACAGTGTTGCCATGACACTTACTGAATTCCAACGCTTTGGCCCTAACCTAAAGGTCTTGGGTGAGCACCACTGAAGAAGCCCGATTTGGGAGGAAGCAGCCTTCCAGTGCACACTGATTTTCAATGATTTATTGGATCATGATCACACCTAAACTGAAGCTGATCGAAGTTTATACAAAAACATAAAGTATGAATAGCACTGAAAATAGGTTCACATATCAAAAACACAAAAAAATAAATTGAATCGATCATTTCTTACTCTTTATGATGATCTTTATGATCTTTTTTACTGGAAAACAAATTTGAACAAAAAAAGTTGATGTGAAATGAATACTACTCAGCAAAAGAAGATAAAAAGATCTGATTTGTGTTTAACCCTGATATCAAGTCACTGAATACTTCTAATATGACTCGGAGGATTGACGCAAACACCACCGGAAAGCATTTCCAATCGGCTACTACACACTTTCATCATATCTGCTCGCTTTAACTGTGTCAATAATGAAGATCAGACAGCTGGCCGACCAGGAGGAGTAAGTAGGCATAAAAAAACTCTGTAGGGCCGGCAATCAGTCAAAAACCTAACGCTCAACAAATACGCATAAGAAAATGTAGATGGATAGATTGGACATACAATGATGGGAAATTCAAATCGTATTGGATGCCTGGCACGACTGTAATTGCAGTATGCAGTTGAAGGCGAAGTTTTACCGTATCTTTGTTCGGTCAACTCAGAATATTAGCATCACAATATCTCACCGTCCCAGAAGCTAAATGGTCAACGAACTAGTCTCATAACGAGACGTTGCTAGCTTCGGTCAGCCGGTAGCAAGGTTATGGGTGGATAGGTGCTACTGAATAGTTAGTCTCAAACTAGAAGGTTGGCTAAATGAAGTCAATTCTTTATCTAACGTCATTTCAAACAAATTCCCACAAAAGCAGACGCCTGAAATCTTATGGATTAAAATCTAACTTTGTTAAAAATTCTTAGTTCCTCTGTATAACACACATGACTAAAGAAATTAAAACCGTTGACAGTGAACACTGATTAGTTTTATTTTATGCGAAATCTTACTGTTCTTTAGAGCCACTGGAACTGAAAAGAATAAAATACATAGGCAACACTGTTTAGCAACACGATGGTATAAAAATTGTACAACACAATAAATAACACAACTGAACAAGGAAGCTTAAGTGCACTCAGAGTCTTTTAACATTTAACAACCTAATTTCACTGAAGTCGACAACAACTGTCTGCATACTCTTTCTGGCTAAACCTCAAAAATAGCTGTAATTAAACTAGATAGACTTTTGATTGTTTCACAGAAGTGGATTTGAGATGATAAGCATTGGCTAAAACGTATGAATGGTAGCCAATGGCTTCTTGGAGTACATCGTGCTCCATGTCTACTTCAACAAAAGCGACTAGGCAGTATCAGTAGACCTCACATAGCAAGTTTGATTGACCAGTAGGGTGCAGCAGGTAGGGTGTGAGGACAAATACTCGCCGAAGACATTGGCTAGTGGTCGCGCTATGTCGTCATGGGCTGGCCATTGAATCGGGTCCCAGTGGCTTAGTGGTCTACGAGCTCGCTAGTCTTGTAACCAGAAGGTCCTGGGTTCGAACCCCGAAGGGTGAGTACTGATGAAGAGTCCCAAACTAGGCTGACGAAACAGCTGTCCAGTACTCCGTGCAGGCTTTCCAATGGTTCTCTAACCAATGTCAGCTCATGATGAAATCCTGTAACCAATCAAATCCCTACAAACCAACACTTGAAGAAAGACACAAGTAAAAAATTTGTTCTGAGTAACCCAGTTCTATCTACCTAATTATTTGACTAATGAATACATGAAATCCAAGCCTCACATCTCTCAGACTTTGAACAAGTCGCTTAAAGGTACATGCATCCCTGGTGAATGATAGTGTTGCCACTAGGCCCCGAACCCAACACCTTTATCACGCATCAGCAGGTGGAAGAATTCATGAGCCAGCAGATACAAACAGATTTGCTGAATAGTCAATGCGCTGGCCTCCTGTGGTCATGGATACTTGCTGCTGAAGACAATCACGAGATGGATGTCATTTCGTAATCTACCTTGAAACAACAAATAAAAAAACCCTACAAACCAGTCAACACTTGAAAATCAAACTAAAATGTCAGATGCATTCTACTGCTCACTGTTTTTTGTCGTCTCCACCCCTGAAAAGAAGGTAAACAGTGTTATGTTTTACATACTTCAGAATAAAAAGTTGTTAGAGAATTCCAAAAAAGGGTGCCAAACATTATGAAATAAAACTTACATTTTGTATTTTTATCTAAATTTCAGTATTACAGAAAAAAAAACACGGACTTGTAAATCATTATCTGAGCACTTCAGTATTATTATAAGAACAACATAAATATGTAAAAGCACAATTGTTTGTGTATTAGTGATGACTGGATTTCAACAAGAAACTTGGTGTTGGACCAGTATGTAGCGTCATGGATAAGAGAACACATTCCAATTTATGGATTTACAGAGAAGAAGGTGTCTTCTGCAACACTTGAACGACTTCCATCCCATAATTGCAAGATCAAGATCATCTACCGAATTCATGTCAGTCTGTTTTCATTTTCTTCCTTTCAAAGAGAGCTGAGGAACTGACTATTCATGCACTTAGGTCAGACTTTTGAGTACGAAAGAAGTATGTGCCATCCTTATTTCTACCTTGGCCTTGGTGTAGAAAAGAGGGATAAAAAATTATCACTGTGTCTATTTTATCTGAGTACTATTCCTATATTATTAATGATATCATTATTAAAATGTTGGTTAGCAGGGATTTGATATGACTGGTTACAGGGCTTCATCATTTAGAGAACCATTGAAAAACCTGCAAGGAGTACTGGACAGGTGTTTCCGCTGTCCTAGTTTGGGGCTCTTCATGAGTGTGCACCCGCCGGAAGGGTTCGAACCAAGAACATTCTGGTTATAAGGCGCGCTAGCTCGTAGACTATTAAGCCACTGGAACTCGACCCAATTGCCCACAGATTTCAACTCCTACCATTTCACGATACAGGTTTGCCAATGGTTCTCTAACTGATGTCAGCTCATGATGAAATCCTGTAGCTGACATTGGTATTATTCTCACTTTGATCAATTACCGGTATTATTTTGCCTGTACCCCTCCTTAGATCAGCTTAACATTCTGTTTCACAACGTTAAACTCTATCTTGTCAAGCTTCTCACAATGCTAGGTAGTGCTTCTCTAACTTAATAATCTTAGTAATCCTATTAACTTTAAACGTCTTTCCAAGATCTATACCTTCTGTCAACCATTCCGAACATCTCATAACCTTTTTTATCATTTACATGAAGCCATCATTATAATCGAAAAATGTTTGTCACACTTCACACCCATTGTCTAAATGTCCCAACGCGTCACCAAAAATTAACCAGAATAAAGCTGGTCTATTTCTAAGTCTATTAGTTGAAATCCATGATCCAAGCATCCAATGTAGTCACTGACTGAGTTAATTGGTAACATACTCCTGTTGTCACCCATAGTTTACTATAATTTTGTTGTTGTTGTTGATTATAGCTTGATTCTACACCGCGGTTTTGGTACAAGTATGGAATTTTCAGCATGTGATATCGGCAGGCCAAATTTATCAGGCCAACCAATTAATATCAGGTGTGCGTCAGCAAGGGATCGAACCTCGGACCATTTTTATGGTCGGCGAGCGTCCTAACTGCTGTGCCACCAACGCATAGCGTATTGTTTCCATGGCGATTTGAACTTACTATGATAACTATGGAACCCAGTGAAGTTGACTTGAAATACGATATGTGGCTAGAGTGAGAGGGGGTTTGAAACTACTCAGTGATAACTGATGACTGTCAGCAAGTCCACTAAAAAAAATTCCGTTAGTTGACTTTCGCTACCATTTATCAAGTGAAATTTCGATAACGCCTTTGCTAAAAAGCTGTTGGTATGGTCTGAATTAAAATCGCGTAGTCTAAATAAATATCTGAGGAGAAAACGTGTTTCAACGAATTACATGCTCAGAGAAGAATTAATTACTATGGACCAAAAAGCAAAGTGTTTCATGGTGTTCGGCATTGAGATTTATGATTTCAAAGTAGCCACAATGTAATTAAGACATATGCACAAGGGTGGCTGAAATGCTTAACACTACTAGTTGTCCTCAAAACAGATGTGGAATTTCCGCAGATCTGTTTAACATTTAAGTTACTTACTGTTGTTATTGTGAGTGCTCGCTCAAATAACTTCTAAATTTTGTTCATACACTTCTGTTATTCTTATCCTTTCATTCTACTAGTAAGAATATTTTCCCATATCTCTGGTACTGATGTCGTGTCATTCTTACTGCAAGTGTTTTAGTAAGTAAATTCAATGAACAAAGATTCAGCGATCAGCCTATTCCTCCTAGCTTACTATATTCTTATTTAAATCTGTGTAGCTCTGTCCTCACCCTATTACGTAATTGCAGACTAGTGCCTATACTGACACTACGGAGATTTTTTTACAAAGCTGTTCATCTCCCTCGGATCAATCATTCTACAGTTAGCTAAATTTCATTTAAAATCACTGGAAACCCAACTGACCATGGACTAATGAGATTGACCAATACATGCACACACAAGTCAGTTATTCTATGCTGGAATTATACTCCACTACAATGAGCGAATTCTGTTCTTATATCAGAGGAAGTCGATTAAATATTTTAAATCTATACATCTGTTTGGGATTTAATATTAATAAAACAGTAGCAATAACTACATAAGTTATATATGCCCAAACCAAGTTCACTTTTAACAGTTTGAAAAAATTTGGGCATTTGGTATATGATATTCATTATATTAAAGGTTTTCTTGTATTTCCCAATGAATGAAAAACTAAACGATATTGTTGTTTTTACTGACGTTTCGCTATTTAATGCTAATATCAGAAGAAATAAACACCGTAGAGCATCTGTTCGACCACCGAGAAATCCAACTGAATTGAAAAAAACTTGAAAAATCATCAGCCATAGCTCGTCTACACGCTATAGAATCAGGTCACAAAATTGATTTTGACAATATTGAAATAATCCTGAAAAAGCATTTCAGAAATCACAAAGAACGTCTAATATCATCAGAAGCACTTCATATCAAGTGGAATCCAAATTGTCTGAATAGGAATGATGGACTAAAACAGAATCTGACCTGGTTACAACACCTCCCTCCCCCCCCATGAAGTGACAAAATCAACACGAATGTGATAAGCAAATTCACTATGCAAACACACACTGCCTTTATAGTTTTAAACACTGATCAAATCCAACAATCTACACTTGGTTTTGTTATCTTTGCCAATTGACCAATTTGACAGCGAAAGATGACCCATACTGACGAACGATGATCAAGTTAATAAACCTCGTTTTGATACCATAACAGATGTACTATTACCTTTGTTATTTGGTTTAGTGATCTTTATTGGTATTTTAACTTTCAATATATATCCTTTTAACTTGACCTAAGTAGTCTATTTTTTCACCCCATAACTCTTTGTTATATATATATGCTGAGTGGATATTGTAAATTCCGGTTTAATAATACATTGATAAAGCTATTAGCATTAAATAGCGAAACGTCAGTAAAAACAATATCGTTTTGTTTTTCATTCATTGGGAAATACAAAAACCTTTAATATAATGAATAACTACATAATCTCAGATACGTCACAGTTGGAGTGACAAAAAGACTGTAAAAGATCTCGGCTTTGTGGATGATTTATGTCGAAAGTCGCATGAATCCAGGCGAAAACCAGTAACTCTGCGGAATAGGGTAATGAAGACAAAATTTCAAGTGAAGTGATAAAGATAACCAACCAACAACGACAAGAATCAATCACTGTCAACAATAGAAACTTAAAGGAATTCATCTTTTTCACTCGTCTAGACAGTACCATTTCAATTTGAGGCGGCAAAGATGAGGTTGTCCAAAGCAGGACAGGTTTGCAAAAACAAGACAGACGTTCACATAAATCTGAAATTAGGTGTGGAAATCTAGTTCACTCAGCATGATGAACAAGATCACATAAATCCATGTTAATGTCAAGTCAGTCAGTGTTTTCACATGGTTCAGAAACCAGGCACGATACTGAACCCATTCGAGACAGGCAAATGCACAATTTCATCAACAGCTGCCTTCGCTCTATACGGACGACTGGCAAGGATAAGTAACTAGGCAACCAAAAACCTGTCACCTAACAAACAATGCAGAAAGAAATATAAATGGACTGAACCTACACTGAGTGACATCACTCGCCTGGCAGGCCCTTGAGTGGAAGGCGAATGGAAAAAATTGAGTTGGAAATGGGTGTGATAGTGACATAGAATGAGATCATCTGACGATAAGCAAATGAAAGCTTATGGGGAATTGTACAACCAGATAAAAGAGAATTCAGGGAACATAATAAAATAACTCAGAAACCAAAATATGAATAATAATAACAACAATAAAAACAGACAAAAATAAATGATGTCTTACCGTTACTGTTGAATTCAAGCGCGTTCTAACAGCACCAACACCACTAGTATAAGTAGGAGTTTACGCTAAATAATAATGATAGTAACAGTAGGGTCTGATGCCTTTTATACTTTTCGTGCTGCTTACCCTTGAGCAGTAAAAAGCGAGAGATCATGTTATTTGTTGTTGCGTTTGTTGTTCTCTTCGTCAACAACATTGTCCTTACATGAAAAATAAAAAAAATAAAAAAATAAATATTTACTAATTCCATTTCTTGTTATGATAACCTTAAGCGCATAAAGTACATGAACAAAAGCATATCTGTCACCATAGCAACTAGAAAATAGAGTACACGTTCTAACATGATCAGTAATAGAAAAACGTACCAGATACGCGCACACACACACATACCCATCTACTTGGTCAACTTAAGACCTTAAAATGTACTTTAAATAAATATCTTTCTTTCTTTCTTATTAATTAGTAAATTTCTCTTTTTTTGTTCTTATCTTGTTCTTGTTCTGCTTAAATTCATGTTTTGCCGGTCAAATCTCAGTGAACTTAATTGTCTTCGCTGTAATCGTCTTCTCCTTCCTCTGTGTTCATTCATGTTCATCTAATCTAAATTTAAAATTTCAGATTAGTATTGATCAGCAAGTCGACAACTCTTTAAAACTATGGAACATTGAACACTTGGTTAGTCCTTAGTTTGAGAATGACTCTACAGCATCACGCAGTCATGACTTTCACTCCATCAGAAGAGGTTGAATTCACTGCCTTTAGTTTATTCAGGTATGATTCACTTCGGACTTATATGAGACGGCAGGACAATGATAAGTGTGTTAGATTAACGGGGACTTCTTATTTTGTTAACCTCGCCTAGATTACTCTGGGCTCTCTAGTTTTCTATCCGGTCCCAAGCCCGGATAAACAGGGAGGGTTGGGGCGCGGTGCTAGCAACTCCATCCCCAAAACTTAACCGACTTGCTACAGAAACTTCAATGCATAAACATATTAAAAGTACTAAAAATATAAACAATAAACTTATTTATCACTGGAAGACTTACAAGCGAAAACCGACAAACTGGTAGAAGTAGCAGCAAAGACAGGACTGACTCCAGGTGAACATAGACAAGACGGAGGTTATGAAAATAACCAACCAATAACAACAACAGCAGCAACATCCAGCACCAATCACCATGAATGGGAGGGATTTGAAAGAGGTTACTTCATTCACTTATCTAGGGAGCATTGTCTCAACTACAGGAGGAACGCAGGGACGAGGATGTCAAATCGAGAATCGGGAAGGCAAGAAACACATTCATCAACCTGAAACCAATCTAGAAATCTTCGTCACTCAGCCTGCATCAACAACAAAATTCGGATTTTCAATGCAAATGTCAAGTCAGTCAGTTCTTCTATACGGATGGATCAGAAACTCGGCCAGTGGGTCACAAAGAATATTTCCAACAGCCTGTTGCAGACCTTTATCAACAACAACTGTCTTCGCTGTATACTGAAGATCAGATGGCCGGAAAGAACAAGAACCAACAAGAAACTATGGGAACAAACAAAACAAGAACCGATCGCCAAACCAACCAAATATGCAGGAGAAAGTGGAGATGGATGGATTGGACACTCGCTGAGGAGGCCGCTGGGTGACATCGCGCGTCAGGCCATCACTCGAGTGGAACCCGAAAGGGAAGCGGCGAGTGGGACGTCCAATTGTTGGTGACATGGAGGAGATCGTGTGAAAAAGAGTTGAAACAGTATGGACTAACATGGATGCAGGTGAAAAGTACAGCAGAAGACAGAAGCAAGTGGAGACGTGTACTTGAAGCCCTGTGTTCCACTAGGAACCCAAGGGAACAATGATGAAAATAATAATAATAATAATAAATCTTATGTTGTTGCTAACGGTACATTGGTAGAATGCTTGCTAGACGCCATACAAGGGTTGTTTGGGTTCAGTTCTTGGCCGATGTGCACTAATAAACCTTAGCCAGCTCCCTACCTGGTTATATGCTTGAGAAAGAAGGATGGCTGGAGTTGAAACTAGCACTGTAATGCTGTAACAAAAACCACCCACACTACTGAAACTTTAGAATTGAAAGAATGAAGCTGCGTGAACGTAAATGAATGAAACAAAATTGTCTTGTCAAATTAATAAATCATTTCATGAGAAGTTTTTCAAACTTTCTCTTTTTTCGCTAGAATTCTGTTCCTCAATGTTCTTAAAGTCATTAACATATATTGAGAAGAATTTGCTCACTTACGATTAGCAGCTAAAATTGTTTAACACAGACATTGAAATGTGTTTGTTATAACCAAGTATGTTTCACATCCAGACAATATTATATAATATAGTAATATCATGTGCTGCTTGATTAATAGCGATTCCATTGGTTTGTCACAAAACGAACCACTGAAAGAGAGCAGAGAGAAGTGTACGGCTGTTTCACTCAGGTTTAGGACTATTTGTATGCAGGCATCCTTGGACTTCATCCAGTGGATAGAAATCACCACGTTCAGGTGACAAAGAAAGCACGGTATCATCGACTCAGTGAGACTGAGTCCCATTGAATCCGACAAATAGAGCATCAAGACATACACATGCCCCAAACCTTTGCTGGTGATATAGCCCAAAATCTTTATTAGGCAGCAGTTGATATGCATAGGCCATTCGGAGCATTTTGATATGGTTGTGTTCTCTGAACTGAATAGTTTATTTGAGAGGCTTTCGTTGTCCTACTAGGCAACATCTTCAGCGTATACTTCAATTTGAAGTAAGATTTTCGATTGCTCCACGAGTTTACTAGTCATCTCTCCCGGTGACCTTGAACTTGATTAGTTGTTTTCGTGTGTTTTCACATCCTCTAGGCTACTTGTATTGGAATTGATTGTTTCCTTGACTTGAACTTTAACCCTTTTGTGCATGAGATTTCCTTCTTATCGGTTGGTAAATTTTGTCTATCTCGATGTGTTGATTGATTGAAGATTCACTGGAATACTAGGCAGGCTTCTAAAAATTCTCTAGCATTCTTGGTGTCTCCTATGTCTAATAGTTGAACGCTGGTTGACCCAGTTGAATTGATGTCCGTGGTTGTATGTATTCAGTGAGGCGACATGAGGGAGTGGATGTTTTGTCTTTTGACGGCTAGCTTATATTCATGGACACGAAGACGAAGGGGACGTTGACTTTAGCCAGCACAGTGTTTTTCGCAATCGTTGCAACTTATTTTGTAGATGATGTTGGTTTCATCCTCTTTTGTTGTTGAGTATTTTGGTTGACATAGAGCTGAGTGCAGTGAGTGCCTTCGTCATCGAATCCTGCCGACTGGTATCAGATTCAAACCACCAGTCAACTGCTCAGTGGGACGGAAATTGGCCGAACAATATAGGAGACGAATGGTCAAATTAATGATTACAGACGCATATTGTTGGATCAACAAATATCAACAGCGTTCAACTATTAGAGAGAGGCAACACCAAGAATGCTAGAGAGTTTCTAGAAGCCTGCCTGGTATTCCAGTGAATCGTCAATCTACAGACACATCGAGATAGACAAAATTTACCAGCCGATAAGAAGGAAATCTCACGCACAAAAGGTCGTGGTTCAAATCAAGGAAACAATCAGTTCCAATACAAGTGGCCTAGAAGATGTGAAAACACACAAAAGCAACTAATCACGTTCAAGGTGACCCACCAGTAGAGATAACTAATAAACTCGTGGAGAAATATAAAAGTTCACTTCAAATTGAAGTATGCGTTGAAGATGTTGCCGAGTAGGACAACGAAAGCTTCGCCAATAAACTATTCAGCTCAGAGAACACAACCATATCAAAGTCATCCACCTCAGCTACGAATCTTCTACATCATATCCATAGGCCGGATTTTTAATTATCTTCCGTTGTAATATGACAATCCTGGCTTCAATTTCCGGTAGTATGTTCATGGATGGGTACCAGTGATAAATTCCTAAACCAAAAGGATAAAACTACTAAGTGCTGACTGGTTTTTCAGTGGTTTCCTAGCTGATATATCAGTTCTCTATTTAACCTGAATGTAATCAAATCTCTACAAATTTAAACTCGAGGAATAGAAATTTGATAGTAAGAAAGTATTATTTAAATCATTTGATAAAGGGAAGGATGAAAACCCATCTAAATGAATAAATTAGTGTTATGAATCACAACATTAATGTTTAAATAACATCGAATCAACAATATCAACAGATTAAAGTTCAATAGCATCAACATAAAATAAGCTGAATGTCAGAGATTTACTGATTTATTCTCAATACTTCACCACAAGCCTTGGTGTCACTTGCAGCTAAACTAAATATTTTGCATTTTCAGTGGAATTTCACTTGAATCGATGTAATTTGCAATCTATGCATTATCCTTTCATTCAAATAGGTGGCCAGAATTCCAACAGTTTGAAGTGATTCAGCCCTCTGAAGTGAATTAATCCTGCTACACTTCTGCTGATGCCTTTATCTTAAGGTCTCATGAGAAGGTTTTATAGTGTTTAGGTCATTTGATTAATGTGTTGCCAGTACAACTGGTGGTGATCAGTAGTGGTGGCTTGCAACTACTCATATCTACTCATCAGTAGTATATATACATCATCATGCAAAAACCGTAGTGATATGAAAAGTAAGATAAAGTGAAAAAAATCTTCATCAGATTTCTCTACCCACTAAAGATGTATTGCTGTATGAAAACGAAACACATTTATCACGTCAATATAACAATTCTGACAAAGACTGGTAACAGAGAAACGCATTTCTTCACTGCACATCATATTTAGTGTTTTAGTGTTTTAGAATGAAATCTCAACACAAACACTGTGCTTGAGACAGATATAAACGGATTTGTTTGTATAAATGTCGTAAAAGCTGACTGCATAACTAACTCACCTACTGACAGCTTTATTCCTGAATTCAAGATAATCATCATTTATTATGTGTAACCACCCAAAATGTCACATTTGATGTGAGACTAATTCTAAGTACAATGAATTTATCACTATGTAACGTCTTTTCTAATAACGTATATTACAGTAGGCTGATGACAGTTAGTTTACAATAACAATCAGTCACAATATCATACAAGCCGACAAAACGTCATCTGAATTAAGTCGTTTAGTAGTACGGTACAAAATGATTTTGAAGTATATTTTTTTAACTGTTGTCTTGAATCACTCACTACATAGTATCATTCACAGAACTAATGCAAGCCAAAGAAACACTGGGCGTCTGGTTCGTTTTTTGTCTAGGACTCTCTCTCTCTTCTAAAGTACTCATTCAGGGTTCTAGAGGCGATGAAATAATCCAGGACGGATAGCAATCAATTCCAAATTCTGCCAATTGACGTTACAGATAGCAGCAACCTGGCAAGCGCCAACTAGTCACCACTTGTAAATGAACTTCGAAAACTCCATCTTGTAGTCAGTTACTAGTGAGCATATTCGCTTGCAGTTACAGACTTTTCTGGCATTATGAAGTGTAAGATTTCAACTACAATCAGAGCCATGGACCAGAATATAAGACTGTAAGTATCCAAATCAAGGATTTTGCACATTTCGTGGAATAATTTCACCGTCCAGTCATACGGAATCATTATAAAATGTTACTTAACAAGTAGTCTTATCTATAATGGAGTTATACTCTACCACCACAGTGCCCAAGTTTTATACTTATATCAATAGTCTTAGCGTGTTTGAAAAACAAGAAGGAGAATTTTCCGAATGTTTCGCTATGCAAACCGTAGAGAATTCGACAAAATTACTCAGATTTTATTGAATATCCCAATAGTGCATAATTGAAAGTGAACTCGTTGGGCGAAATCCGAGTAATTTCACTGAAGAACAGGCGACTTGCACAGTTAAACATTCCGAAAAATCTTGTTTTCATTTTTTGATCATGCTCATAATATACTTAAATAGATTTACAATAGAATATAAGATTTGTGTGCCACCTCCATTGCACGTAAATTCACAAATGCAGTGGGAATTGCTATCAGCATGGTAATTCCATCTTAGTTTGTTTATTAGGTATATCACACAGTGAAACAGTATTATTTACTGGATAACAATGTTTCGAACAAAATTTATTGTTCACAATCACTTCATCAATTATAATCACACGACTTTGAAACTTGAGTTTTATAGTTTTCTTTGTCTTCTGCTATTTGTCGTCGTTGTGATAGTAGAATTTTCCAGATATTTGGGTGGATAGGTCTTGAATCATTCCTATTACATGTATTTACAGTTGACTTGATAGACAAAGTTTCTGTTATAAGTCTCTCCCTCCACCCTGTGACATTAGATTTTAAAATTGTCATTTTATTCCATCCATCCTATTGTATGGTTGTGTGTAATTGCATGTAGTGAGTGGAATAGCTGAATTATTCTCTAGATTTCTTATCTCATTTGAGTCAACCAATCTAGATTTTGCTAGGTTTTTATGTTCGGCTAGTCTGACTTCCCCTGTTCTACTAGTTTGATCTATGTATTCAACCTGACAATCATTCCAGCAGGGTATTAGATAAACTAAATTGTTTTGTTTTAAAGGCTCCACAGGATTTATCCTCTAACCGACAAAGCTTCTTTCTAATTGTGTTTGTGGGGAGTTTGAATGCCAGCCACTTTAATTCCTGCCACCATTGTTAAGAATTCTGCGTAGGGCGGTATCCGAGTACCCTTCCTTGTTTGCAATTACTACTGATGATTTAGATTCCTTATTGTTAGTGTTGTCTTGCGCATATTTGACATGCATGTCGTCATTAATATTATTATTGTCACTATCGATACTATCATTATTTATTCGATTTTTACTTTTCTTTACATATTTCCTGACTAATTTATCCGGGTAATTATTAAGTTTCAAGGCTTCTTTTATGTGTATCAGTTCCTGTTTTAGATTTTCTTTGATACTACTTAATTTTTGTGCTCTGTCACTTAAACATTTCACCAATCCTATTTTTACTGACATAGGATGGGATGATCGAAAGTCTAAATATCTGTTTGAGAGTGTGGGTTTCCTGTAAATGCTAGTGTTTAACTTCTCATCTTCTTTCCTTTTTACCATGCAATCTAACATTAGAAGCTGCCTTTCCTGACTTTCCAATTCATAAGTTAATTAAATTGCCTCTACCTTGGAGTTGATGTGTTCAAAGAATCTATCGAAATCTTGTGTTCTAAGTACAGTGAATGTTTCATCTATATACCTCCAACATACTTTTGGGGTGGGACTGAACGTTTCAATCGCTATGTTTTCCCAACTATCCATGAATATATCTGCTACAACCGGGGATATTCGTGATCCCATGGCAACTCCATCAGTTTTTTTGTATATCTTCCCTTGGAATTTAAATACTGACGGTGGAGTCAGTCTTTTCTGCAATACTTTAGGATGAATCCCCTTGGATATCCACTCTCTCATAGGCATTTCTCAATAAATCTTTATTCCTCTTCCGCCTTATTGAGCGAAAACAATTTCCTGACTCTGTCGTACAATGTTCCCTGTAAATGACTCTTACAGTTTATGAGGCAGAAGTTATTATAATGAAGATAATATCCGGCCAAGGTTCCTTCTCCATAGAGGAACTATCGACAGTACCATAGTTTCTTCTTTTCACATTAAGTACCGGGGAAATGAACTCATCGTCATATTCATATTCTATGATGAATTTAATGGTGTGACGGTGGATAACACTGTGACGGTCAAGTAATAAAGATGCATGACCCACATAATTATAAGTCATCTACGTGTGATTTGATGACCAGGAACATTGAAGGAAATACTGCAAATGTTGCCTAGGAGGACAGGGAAACATATATAAACTGCATGTGAGTGGAAATGAATGTCGAAAACATAAAAAGACGTGGTAAAGAAGAAGGCGTAACACAGTCAACAAAATGTTCTGCCAGAACAACCACTTTCTATGAATCACACAGTCTTATTAATAGACAACTGGGAATTCATATAAAAATTCAATCAAACATACTGTTATTTATATTCTTGAAAATTTTCTCACGCAATCCAAGGAATAATTTAGAAGGACACGCACAAGTTCAGATTGAAAGGAACATAAGTTGGTATTCAGAAGTAGTCACAAGAAACGACATAGGTGACACTATCGGTGTATGTCCACCACAGAAATTGTAGGTTCAACTTCAGATTGACTGATGTGGAAGTGGCTTTAGTTTGCGCGACTAAGAAGTTAGAGAAGTATCTGCTTATTGAAATTCATTCATAGCAATGTAGTTCACAAGAAAGCTATATTTATCCAGCTAATCTTCGGAGGAGATGATCTGCCACATCGAATAGACAAGATATTAAGTGTAACAACAGATAAACTTCTTCCCGTCTGCATCATGTGTCATGGATTTTGTCAATCGAAAGGAGACGAGTACCCATCAGAAATCATTTCTAAATGTTACGTGCCAGGGTTACTGCATCAAAACCACGCAAAGGTGGACATCCATTCGCCTCTCCGAACATATGCCAAAAGCCAGAGACTATAAGAACCGTTGGCTGACATCAAATCGAATGGTGACACACAGTGGAGATGTCAACTGCATTTGAGATTATGAAAAATCAGAGATATCCAATTTAGCTTCATTTTTCTGAATCTCTTACCAATAAGCGACTTTGAAACCGAAAATATGAATTACTGATAAAAGTATTAAACTTGAGCTCAATATTACTGCGCAGATTAAGTGGTGTTCGGGAGGCACAAACACGAGAAAACCAGGCGGGTTTCAGGCCAGGAAGAGGGTGTATTGATCATATCTTCATCCCTCGACAGATTCTGGAACATTGGCATTCCTACCGGCGTTCGACAATCATTATATTTCTTGATCCATAGACGGAATTCGATTCTGTCGACCGAGAGGTTCTCTGGCGATGCTTGACTGTAAAGGGAATCCCGAGAAAATACATTGCACTGATCAGGGCACTCTACTCGTACTCATGCCATCAGCCAGGTGAGGGATTATGGCGAGATGTCATCTGAATTGGTGACGACTAGTGGCGTCTGTCAAGGATGCCCATTATCCGCATTCCTATTCAATTTCATCGCAGACGTACTAATGGACTTAACCCTAACACACTTCAGCCACTCAGGGATTGACTTGCTACCAGGGAATAATCTCGTTGACTTAGAATATGCAGACGATATAGTCCTTCTAGGCGAGGAATGTAAGATGATGCTGCAGGATTGGACTACACCGACCCCTAGATTAGAAATAGGAAGTGAAGTGGTAGAGCACGTTGACCGCTTCACTTACTTGGGAAGTACCATCAGCCAGTGCCAACGCTTTGATGTCCGACGAAATCTCAGTACGAATACAGAGGTCTAGTTTCGCATATGCCAGTTTACGCCGTCTCTGGCGTAGACGCGATATCCTGCTGGCTGTCGAACCAAGGGCGTGTGTACTGCTCAACAATCCGCTGCGTTCTCCTTTATAGCCGTGAGTGAGACCTGGCCATTGAGAGCAGAAGACATGAAAAGATTAGCTGTCTTCGATCATAGGTGTCTGCGTTCTATCTCCTGTGTGAAGTGGCATAATATGGTGAGCAATATTGAGGTAAGGCATCGGTCGAGTGCTAGGTAAGGAGGGGAAATCAATCGACGAGGCTGTGAAATTACATCGACTGAGATGGTTAGGACATGTGTTACGTATGCCTAGCAATTCATCGCCTTTCTCAACGGGCAACGTTAGTCAGCTGACATAGGGTCAGGCTGGAAAAGAGCTAGCTAGCGGTGCTCATACCAAAACATGGCACCAGTCAATGAAATCTACAACAGTTAGTCTGGGCCAGTCACGTAGGAAGGTGTAGACTGCTGTCTCGTTGGGGTCCTCGGGACGGTAAAAACCAATGGTTGGAAATAATTGGTGACATGGCTCAAAATTGTTCGCAGTGGCTGGTGCAGATGCATCCATTCCTTGTCACTTGTGATTTCCAATGAAACTGTTCTGTTCTTCGATATTACTATTCCTTTGTCTCACACCTCTGTTTACTGTCTATATTATGCATTTCTCCTACTTTCTTCTATTATTTATTTTACCATTATTAGTTTCCCCATTATTTTTATTTTGCTTTTGGCCTTTTTCGATCTTCCTAATGAATTTTATACGATAGTTATTCAACACCAATGTTTCTTCTATCTGTTTCATTTCATCATTTAGATCTCTTCTTGTGCTACTTAGTGCTACTGCTCGGTTTGTTAGACACTCAACTACTAAGCCTGCCTTCACAGACAGATAACGGATGACATGAATTCAAGTCTAAATATCTATTAGCAGAATGCGTTAGCTTTTTATGAACACTAGTGTGTAGTTTACCTTCTTGTATTCGTTTGATTTAACAGTCCAACAGAGGTAATTCTCCTTGTTCATCTTCCGATTCAAATGTGAATTTTATTCCCTCTGCTAGTGAGTCAATATGTGTCAAGAAGCTAGAGAGAGATATGTTCTGTTTTTGACACTGTGTGTGAAAGTGTCATCCACATATCTCCACCATATTTTGTTTGGAGAAGGATTAAATGTATTCAGAGCCATATTTTCCCAGCTGTCCATAAATATATCTGTTATTATTTCGCTAATATCATGGGCTTAATTTAGTCTCTCTGTAGACGATGATACGTCTTGAAATGGAATGCACACATTTTATCCTGCAAATTCTGTTCTCTTTGCTTTGATGATAATGTTTGTTTTTTTGAAAATTCTGATCTATTACTTACTCTAAAATCAGATTTATTAGTGTATTCTGGTTTTATTTGTTCCAGAAACTTATAGATAGCAACTGTACTGTAAGCATCACACGGTATTTGTTATTTTCAAATCTTATTCTGCAGTGATCCGCAGTGATTTCAAGCTAAATCACGGATATACTTGTCATTTAAAGATGGAATAAAAACAATCAAGGGTTACAGCAGTTTATCATGAGCTGACATTGGTTCGAGAACCATTGGGAAACCTGCAAGGAGTACTGGACAGCTAATTTACCTGAGTTTGGGACTGTTCTTCAGTACGCACCCACCGGGGTTCGAGTCCAGGAGCTTCTGGTTACAAGACGAGACCATTGAGCCACTGGGACCCGATCCAATGGCCAGCCTGTGAATTCCAACTACTGCCAATTCACGATATAGCGCAACCGCTAGCCAATGTCTTCAACCAGCTCCCTACTATCCAATACTTGATTAACAATCAAGGGTGTTGGACAGCTATTCTGCTCTAGTTTTGATCTATCCAGTAGTACGTATTCCTGAAAGTACTAGCAGTTGAACTCAGAACTTCCAGCTTATGAGGCCAGCCCATTGACTATTCAACTACTGGAATGGAATCCAATGATTCTGGAGTTCTAACTGCTTCCTATATGTGTGGTATACAGCACAGCGGCACGACCAGCCAATTCCATTGGTGAGTACCTGTCCTTATGCCCAACTTAATGAACTCCAACCGGTTTAAAACTGCTCATTAGATCTGCAAGTACTTCATCGTGTAGTGAGTAAGCAGTGAATATTACATTAATTAGTACAAAATACTCACCCTCTTTGTATATTTAAAGGTGAGCACTTTTACAATGTGACAGTAGCATCATTAAGCAAAACTACTGGAATGCAAAGTAATTTTTGTGTGTACACAAACCTTCTTCAATGTAAATTTGGCCAAATACCAGAAATTCTTCAAAATATGAGGAAGAATTATAATTGGATTTTCTTAAAGTGCTCATCAAAAGATTAAATTCTGTGTTAACAATCTGAAATTCCATAACCTTGTTGTAAATATTTCGTAGAGTTTTCATGTCGTGTAATATCAAAATCACTCACCCTGAATGAAGGAGAGCGAAAAAAAGAGGTCACTGTCTTCTGGTGAAGTGATCAAGGGATAAGTTTTCGTTGAAGGGGTTGTTAGAATTCACTGAGTCATTAGATTTTCAAGTTACTGTCTGTCTGGGTGGTAATGAGCTAACCTTATAACGTAAGGATATTGGGTTTTACGCCTGGTGGAGTAGTACGCTTTCACTTCTGAAAACTCCTAAACTAGAATCATGCAAATTTTGAGAACTTCTTGGTTTTCAACGGTTCTCTGACTGATATCAGTTCACGATGAAAACTATAACTAATTATAATTACAAAAGAATGGATACTGAACAAAGAGTAGTCTTTTCGATAACTTCATCATCAGGCTCTACAGTTAGATACACATTATAGTGAATGAATGCATGAATTAGTGTTATGAGCAACATTAAGGTTGCTGTTTAAATAACATCGAATCAATAATATCAATGGATTACAGTTCAAGAGCATCAACATAAAATAAGCTGAATGTCAGAAAAATTAGGAAGGATAACAATAATACGAACTCATGAATTTCTAGTCTCTACTGAAGGCCAGCCGGGGCAGTAGTAGTGGCTAGCTGGACTTGCTTCTTTTGAACACAGAGCACTGGCTGTTTCCAGAGAGTTGCGATAGACTCTGCAGTTTGGAACATGCGGTGCTTCGATGATTTTGGCAATTTATAAGGCACCAGGTAGATTATAGAGAGGGATTCTTCAGTGCTGGCTTTGTGACCGGTTTGAACCACAGGGTCTAATATCGAACTGTTAATGGTTTTAACTACACCTTTATTTAGCCATTTTGCGAGATGTTCTAGAGCGAGCACTAAAAATCGAGTTCATAGAGCAACGGCCGATATAACTCATTCCACAACAAACGCAGTTGAATTGGTAGATACAATTTGAAGTGGCTAGCTAGTCTAGGTACTTCATCTTTCAGTCGAGGTAGCACAATCGGTCGTGTAGAGAATAAAACGTGTAGTTCGCCAGCATTAAATGTACTTTGAACTGATTTTCTGAATTTCCTCGTAATTATCTCACTTGGTATGTCGCCCATGAATTGCAGTCGTATATAAAGAGGCTTCTTGTTTACAGATAGTGAGTAGTCCTTTTCCGCTTTCTTTGTCATGTGTTCCTTGAAAAACTCTTCGGAATAGCTATTTTCGATCAAAGTATCATATACAATGCTCAATTCATCTTCGATTACTTCTTCTGAGCATATAGCTGTAACTCTGTGGTTGAGAGTCCTCACTAAATTTCTTTTGTACTTGAGAAGAACGAAGCTGTGAGAATGTGTATATTGTCCTGTCCAAGTACGACTGGACAGGAAACACTGACTGAAGTGACTTAAAATCTAACCTTGTTGTAGGCTTGAATAACAGTCCTGCTTCAGTGAGTTTTCGAGCCAGGAAACTGAACGTCTCTTGTCAAAAATGTGTCAAAACAGAGTCTTGTCCCACTATTCGTGTTTTATATTGTACTAGCTAGGTATTGAAAAAAAGATTTCATTTTCAGATGGGGTGAAGGAAGCCTATACACAAACTAATGTGGAATTTTTTTGTTTTTCAGCACAAGCAAAATATTGGGCGCATCATCTTAGAAAGACTGTAGGATATCTCGAGATATGGAGGATTTCTCCAAATACAAATTGAAAGTTCGAGTCACAGGTGGACTCGGTTCGCAAAATTACGCATCACTGTTAAACAGAAAATGCAACTGAAGTCAGCTGTTTACCGAAAATGCATCGACTTCGAAAACACCTTCAACACTTCGTAGTTAAATACTGTAAATGTTCATAAGCCTCATTCAATAACTATATAATGATATCGAATGTCAAGTAATTCACAACCTGAGTGTTATGAAGAGTTTGAAGTACAGATCGGAGTAACAGAATGTTGCTGACTATCACCAATAATTTTGCTACTTATGGTATCGCCCAACAGAAATACAGAAGATGGATTGGACACTCGGTGAGGTGAGGAGGCCGCTGGGTGACATCACGCGTCAGGCCATCACTCGAGTGGAACCCGAAATGGAGGCGGCGAGTGGGAGGTCTAAGGGTGGGTGACATGGAGGAGATCGTGTTAAGTGGAACTGAAAAAGTATGGATTAACATGGACGCAGGTGAAAAGTACAGCACAAGACAGAAGCAATTGGAGACGTGCAGTTGAAGCCATATGTTCCACTAGGAACCCAAGGGAACAATAATAAATAATAATAATGACTTGTATTTCCCTTTAATTAAATAATTAATTAATTAATTATATTGATCCGAAATGCTCGACATCCCTGTCAACATTATCACCATCTTTCTATCCAAGTCAGTAGTTTACTGAAACTAAATTAGGTGTCAGTACATCGTCAAACATTCTCCGGAGGTGTAACTTCGATTCCCGGCTGATGGTTCCATAAATCTCAAGTAGTTCAGTAGCCGACAGTAACCCTCGAAATTCGGAAGGAAGTTTAGGCGTGAGGCTAGAAGCCGCGGTATCCAGTGAAAAATACACCACAGCCACTGAACCTTTACAACTTTAGCTTGAATCCCTGGGAGTGTTCCCATCGGAAATTAAGAAATGAAAATAAATCAACATCACAGTAAGCTGATGCTTTTTGTTTCTTAATTGGATTAGACAAAAAACAAAGTGTTCGGTACATGATACGATTCATTCAGTTATCACACTCATGTTACATTCATATTACGAGTATATAAAATCTGGTTATTTTTCGTTTTTTAGAAATCAAATAAGAATCCCAGAAAATGGAACAGAAGGCATGAAAACAAAATTGAATGATGAAAGTTGTAACACCACATAGTTTTCCTTTCTTTGTGTATCTAAAGCCAACTTGAACTAAGTTAGGCTAATTACCAGTTTGTCTCCTCAAACTACTTCTCACTGTAGCGGCATTCACAAGAATAAAACAATAAACTAATTGAATATTAAATATCAAAAATATTGTTGTAAACCAGTAATATTCACTTGACGCGCTTCCATCATACAACGCCGTCATTGATAGAGATGAAGAAATAATTTCGGTAAATATTTGCATTGCGCCTAGAACATAATCTTGCTGGTCGACTTCAATGGAATGACCGCCTTGAAGAGTTTCAGCTGTAATACTCAAGAACTGTAATGTAACAGTAACAAGTGAAGTAGGAAAAATAGAATTCAACTAATTTGCAAATGAAAATTAATTGCAAATCATCCACCTGAGCTACAAATCTTCTCTATTATTTCAATTCAACAAATTGCTGACAAAGTTATTTCTGGGTTTAGATAGTTCGATGGGAAATGTTTTTAGTGAACCAGAAATCGGTGGGTGAATTTCCTTCCGTTTCTTATCTATTTTATTTGTCTTTAAATTCATACTACTTAATACTAGCAAGTAGTATGTTTTTATATATCATATGCCAGTTTCTGTAGCAATTGGGTTGGTTCTCCTACGTGGGGTCACCAGCCTCTGTCCAGCCATCCTTCTTTTTCCATGGGAGCCATAAGTCCCTTTGATAAATTTGAATAATGCATCAAGACAACTGTAAAGAATAGGATAAAGTGGATATGTGCTGTTGTAACTCTATGTTCCACTCAAAACCCATGCGGACAATAATGATAACAATAACTGACTACAAATTATTGCTCCGGATTTCTCGACAGAAATCTGCAGTATTATGATATCATTTCTTTTATTTATCTCTTTGTAAAATGTATACAACCTATAACAGTTTCAATATCAATGTTACAAAATATTCACATACTTGAAATAGTTAATTCGAAGGTGGGAAACATTATTCTGTTCTACTTAACTGAATACCCGAGAAGTAGAAACAAAGGAATTTCAGGTGTCTGGAAGTTTCTTTTTCCTTCACGTTCCCCAGTGGAATATAGGGCTTCAAGCTAGTGGCTACTTCTAGCGGATGACGTTGCTAGCCTCATGCACAACCTCTCCTCTTTACCAGCATTATTTCTGGCTTAGGTAGATAAATGGTGCGTTGGTGCCACAATAATCGAACCCCGGACCATGTGAGTGGTCAGTGAGTACGCTGACCATTGCACCACCGACGCACTGTCCGGAAGTTGGTTGTTCCTAACTCCTTCCAACTCTTCTGTTTCTTGCGAACTGGTACTTCCTATCACATTCCCCTTCCTTTCTATGCTTCTTGTCAATACAACTCATTCATTATCCCATTACATTTATCCATCCCACATTTATTCGACTTCTTTTATGCGTTGATCAATAATATTAACAACTGTAACCACTCATCCCTTCTGCTACTACTCTTTATTGTGACGAAGAGGTTGTATACATATTAGGCCGATTCTACAGCCAAAGGAAGTGAATCCGCCAAAAACGGTGTTTTCTGCACTGAACTGCTTGTTTTGCTTCGTATTAATGCTTGGTCGCGGTTTATTCATACATATGGAAAAGTCACAAGAATATTCGAGCAACAGGGATAGAAATCAAACATTAATTAGATAGGCAAAATAAGCAATAAAATATGTATCACAGTGTCACAGTGTAAGAGTTCTCGGTTTTGATGAATTATCTGGGAGAATTGAATACCGAATTTTATCAAATAAATTTCTCAATGAGACAATCTAAGGTTGACAAGTTCCCCTTCCGTTCTGCCTCCTCTAACCACATTATTACTCATTTACGCGTATGTCACCAAGTACATACGTGCATTGGACAAACAGAAAAAAATGTTTTATGACCGCATAATCAGGCATATTCCAAGGAAATTGTGCAATTTTGAAAAGTGCAAAAGTTTTTAGTAGTACAGTCACTCCGCGCTAGCCTGATAGATAACTGCCACGAAATCGAGGTTTGAAAATCCTTCAAGATAATTAGCTTATTTGCAGTCTGCTGAGTATCATCAAAACTATAGCGGTTTAGCAGTTAACACTAATTTTAGTCTAGTTAGTTCCGTTTATTTTAATGCTGCTTAATTTATATTTTGTCTTCTTCCATACTGTTGACTTGAAAATTACTCATCAAACCGACTTATTATTATTATTTTAAACACTTGGAATCATCAAAACTTATGACACTCCAGTTATGTTCTGCACTTCTAATCAAAGTCCAGCTTCAGTTCCTCACTCTATAATATGCTTGCGACTCTTGTATGCATACGAACAAGCTTACTAACACTTGTAATTCCTTTCTTTCATCACTGTGACTATTCACTTACGCAATACTAGTTATCGGAAACTTCCAAGTAAATAATTAATAATTCTTCTTATTGTTTTCCTTAATTCCTAGAGGAATATAAGGCTTCAGCCGCGCGTCTCAAATGCGTTCGGTTCTCTGCTAGAGTCTTCACCTGGCTCGAAATCTGCCAACACGTTTTAATCTCCTCTTCACATGACCTCCTCCAAGTCACCCTCACACTGACGACCAACTCGCCGCTCCCCCCACCCTTCGGGTTCCACTCGAGCAATGGCTTGTCTAGTGATGTCACTTGATGGTTTGTTTTCTCAGAGTATGGCCAATCCAATCCATCTCCATTTCTCCCTGCCTATTTGTTTCACAATCGAGTCCTGCTGTGTTGGTTCTCTCCCAGAGATCCCTCCCTGTTGCTGATCATTTCCGGACGGCCATCTGATCTTGAGTATTGAGTGAAGACAACTGTTAATGAAGGTCTGTAGTTTGTTTGAGATGCTCTTTATGACTCACAGTGCAAGTCTCTGATCCGTATGTTAAGTAGCACTGACTGACTTCACATTGGAGTTGAAAATCCGGATCTTATTTTTGATGCTGAACAGTGCTGTTGACCTCCACACAGACTCGAGAGTAGTGAAAGCTTGTCTTGCTTTTCCGATTCTTGCTTTGATACCCTCATCAGTTCCGTCGGCCTGTAGTTGAAACGATGCTTCCCAGGTAGGTAGGTGAAGGAGGTTGTTTCTTTCAGGTTCCTCCCATTTATGCTGGCTGATTGTTGTCTGTTGTTGTTGTTGCTGTTGGTGGTGTTGCAGTTGGCCAGGAATCTTCACCACGTCTGTTTTCTCTATGTTCACCTGAAGTGCCTCCAATATTATCTGGATGCTTTTTCTGCCAACTTGTTGCTTTTCACTTGCATATCTTCCAGTTTGTGGGAAATCAGACATGTATCATCGGCGAAGTCCAGATCCTCCAAGTTCGTTTTCTGTGTGAGTCCATGTTATGCCTGTTTCCTGATTGCCCGCTGTTTGTCGAATTATCCAATCTACAGCAATCAGGAAAATCATTGGTGATAGTAGGCAGCCAGCTTGTCTTACTCCTGTCTTCACTTCGAAGGATTCCGTAAGTTTCCCGTTGTGGATTACTTGGCATGCAGCGTTGTCCTACAGCTGTTGGATGAGATGTATAATTTTTGGTGGCACCCCTTGGTGGTAGCGAAGTAGTTTCCAAATCACCTCTCGATCGACGCTGTCAAAGGCCTTTTCAAAATTGATGAAGTTGAGGTAGAGAGGTGACTACCATTCCAAGCTTTGTTCAATGATGATCCGTAATGTGGCGATTTGATCAATACGTGATAAATAATTGAGGTATGCGGAAACTTTTGCATAATGATGGTGCAGCTGTTTGAAGCTACTTGTAATCCGTAAGAACCGACGACGAAAACAAAATGACATCAAGTTATCTTGCTCAGTTTGTTGTTCAGGTTTAGTTCGAGTTCATCACCAAGAGGATCAACTGTATCAGATGACAGTGGTCAGTATTATTCATGTAATGGGTGGTGCTTGAAAGTAATACGAGTAGCATTAGTAGTGTGCGCTGAAAACGCACAGATGACATCCTAACCCCAATCTACTCTTAATCAACCCTAATATTCCTCTGTTTAGATTAACCTAACCCTGACCTATCCTTAGTCAAAACCTTAGCTTAATCTTTCTCTCACCTTACCTTAAACTAAACAGATATGCTGTTGAATATTATCGCACTTTATTCAACAATTTTTTTCATGAATATAGTGTTATTTACCTGTTTCTACTGCTTCGCTATGAATCACAGTTCCAGGATCATTGGTGAGTTTGCGCCTATTGGATGCTTAAGTCTAACCTCACCAGTAGCAGTATTGTGGTGGCGTGATTCAGACAGTGTGTTCCAACGGAATATTATTCTCACATATTGTCACATTTCAATACTGCATTAGCAACAGTATCCTATACATGCATTTGAACATTCTATTTCATGGCGTTCAATGTAAACCAAAACCACACGCTCAGTGGTTAGTTATATCTTGGCTTCCGCGTCTTGCCTTCTGGTGTTAGTCAGTAGTAGTCTCAGTAGTTTGCCAAAACCAAAGTCAAAAATAATCACTAACTTCTTCATCAGTGGCGTCGGAATTATAAATACGTTTTCCGCGGTGTTCGAGTTCCCCTCCAGATTGACCCAATCTCCGGTTGACTGGCTAGTCCTATAGAGTAGTGTTCAATTCTGTATTAAAGCTTTAAGCTTTGAATTTCCCGGGTTGTTATTCCTTACAAGCTGGGGTTTACCAGCCTGTTGACTGGCATTCCTCCCATTCTAGGCCTATAATTGACTAGTAAACTAGGTGAGGTATAGGAGTTCATCTGCTAAGAATCGAACTTCAGCCTCCCTCGTGGTTGTTGATCATTCTGCAGTCGAACTACGGGTGCATTTAAATTGGTACATGTACCAGAATAATCTACATATTGGAATCCCTCTATGAACAATCTATTCAAGACACTGATACTTATTTGAATATTTCAGCTAACTTTGTAATTATTCCCCTGTCTCCCTTGACCTGTATGTCATCCGTCTAACATTTGCATACCTCCTTTTTTACCTCAGCTTTTGGTTTATCCTTCTTTTTAGTGCTTCTATAACCTGTAACCGAACAATATTTAAGCTGTTTAAATAACATCGAATCAACAATATCAATAGATTACAGTTCAATAGCATCAACATAAATTAAGCTGAATGTCAGAGATTTACTGATTGATTCGGAATATTTTACCACAAGCCATGGTGGCACTTGCAGCTTCACAAAATATTTTTGTATTTTCAATGGAATTTCACTTGAATCGATGTAATTTGTAATCTATGTATAATCCTTTCATTCAAATAGGTGGCCACAATTCCCACAGTTTGAAGTGATTCAGCTCTCCGAAGTGGATTATTCCTCCTACACTTCTGCAGATGCCTTCATCTTAAGTTCTGATGAGAAAGTTTTCTAGTGTTTAGGTCATTTGATTAATGTGCTTCAGGTACAACTGGTGGTGATCAGTAGTGGTGGCTTCCAACTACTCATATCTACTCATCAGTAGTATATATACACCATCTTGCAAAAATCTGTGGTTATATGAAATGTGAGATAAAGTAAAACAAAATAATCTTCATCAGATTTCTCTACGCACTGAAAATGTATAGCTGTAAGAAAACAAAACAATAACGTCAATATAGCACTGTTGACTCAGACTGGTAGCAGAGAAACGCATTTCTTCACTGCACATCATATTTAGTGTTTTAGTGTTTTAGATTGAAATCTCAACACAAACACTGTGCTTGAGACAGATATAAACGGATGTGTTTGTATTAATGCCGTAAAAGCTGACTGCATAACTAACTGACTAACTGACGGCTTTATTCCTGAATTGAAGATAATCATCATTTATTATGTGTAACCGCCCAAAATGTCACATTTCATATGAGACTAATTCTAAGTACAATGAATTTATCACTATGTAACGTCTTTTCTAATAATGTATACTACAGTAGGCTGATGACAGTTAGTTTACAATAACAATCAGTCACAATATCATACAAGCCGACAAAACGTCATCTGAATTAAGTCGTTTAGTAGTACGGTACAAAATGACTTTGAAGTATATTTTTTTAACTGTTGTCTTGAATCATTCAACACATGGTATCATTCACAGAACTCATGCAAGCCAAAGAAACACTGGGCGTCTGGTTCGTTCTTCGTCTGGGACTGTCTCTCTCTTCTGAATTACTCATTCAGGCTTCCAGAGATGATGAAATAATCCAGGACGGATAGCAATCAATTCCAAATTCTGCCAATTGACGTTACAGATAGCAGCAACCTGGCAAGCGTCAACTAGTCACCACTTGTAAGTGAACTTCGAAAGCTCCATCTTGTAGTCATTTACTAGTGAGTATATTCACTTGCAGTTACAGACTTTTTTGACATTAGGAAGTGTAAGATTTCAACTACAATCAGAGCCATGAACCAGAATATAAGACTGTAAGTATCCAAATCAAGGATTTTGCACATTTCGTGGAATAATTTCACCGTTCATTCATTCTGAATCATAATAAAATTATTTAACAAATAGTCTTATCTATAATGGAGTTATACTCTACCACCACAGTGCCCAAGTTTTATACTTATATCAATAGTCTTAGCGTGTTTGAAAAACAAGAAGGAGAATTTTCCGAATGTTTCGCTATGCAAACCGTAGAGAATTCAACAAAATTACTCAGATTTTATTAAATATCCCAATAGTGCATAATTGAAAGTGAACTCGTTGGGCGAAATCCGAGTAATTTCACTGAAGAAGAGGCGACTTGCACAGTTAAACATCCCGAAAAATCTTGTTTTCATTTTTTGATCATGCTCATAATATACTTAAACAGATTTACAATAGAATATAAGATTCGTGTGCCACCTCCATTGCACGTAAATTCACAAATGCAGTGGGAATTGCTATCATCATGGTAATTCCACATTACTTTGTTTATTAGACGTATCACACAGTGAAGGAACAGTATTATTTACTGGATAACAATGTTTCGAACAAAATTTATTGTGGTTCATAATCAATTCATCAATTGTAATCACACAACTTCGAAACTCGAGTTTTTTAGTTTCCTTTGTTTTCTGATATTTGTCGTCGTTGGGATAGTAGAATTTTCCAGATATCTGCGTGGATAGGTCTTGAATCATTCCTAATACACTTATTCTCTCTCAGTTTATTCGATAAACAAAGCTTCAGTTATCAATCTCTCCCTCCACCCTGTGACATTAGATTTTAAAATTGTCATTTTATTCCATCCATCCTATTGTATGGTTGTGTGTAATTGCATGTAGTGAGTGGAATAGCTGCACTATTCTCTAGATTTCTTATCTTATTTGGGTCAGCCAATCTAGATTTTGCTAGGTTTTTATGTTCGGCTAGTCTGACTTCCCCTGTTCTACTAGTTTGATCTATGTATTTGACCTGACAATCATTCCAACAAGGTATTAGAGAAACTAAATTGTTTTGTTTCAAAGGCTCCACAGGATTTATCCTCTAACCGACAAAGCTTGTTTCTAATTGAGTTTGTGAGGAGTTTAAATGCCAGCCACTTTAATTCCTGCCTTGTTAAGAATTCTGCGTAAGGCTTCCGAGGTTCCTTCCTTGTATGGAATTACTACTGATGATTTAGATTCCTTACTGTTAATTTTGTCTAGCGCATATTTGACATGCATGTCGTCATTAATATTATTGTCACTATCGATACTATCATTATTTATTTGATTTTTACTTTTCTTTACATATTTCCTGAATAATTTATCCGGGTAATTATTAAGTTTCAAGGCTTCTTTTATGTGTATCACTTCCTGTCTTACTTTAGTAAGTAACTGCACATTTTTCACATGTAATGCTTCCTATAATTGTCTGATTCTTAAATATGAACTAGTTTCGATGTTCACGCTATTGTACCCGAGCCGGGTGTTTTTCCCCTTGGACATCCAGACTTTGTGAAAGGAAGAGATACGAATGATGGAAACTTACAGTAAACTGATAAGATGTGACCCACATTTAGCAAGTGTATGTAAAATCTCCAGCGAACATGTAAAGCATTTCTTGCTGTCGCCTGTAAATTGTGATTGAATTATATGGTTCTATTTCTGTAACAATTTGATGATGCCTGTAAACTGGCGTCCCTCATGTACTGTACTAAGAGAATAAATTTATTTATTTATTCGTAACCATTAAGAGATCTGATGATCAGCATGTGCTTCTCTTCCTCTCCTTTGATGATGGTAGACCGGGAGGTATCGATGGCAACCGGTGTAGAAAGAGTAGTGGCAGTAGCAGGGTAAGAATAATTGGCATTGCATTGCCTCGTATTCATGCGGCGATTATATGGCATATCCCTTATTTGAAGTGGCGCCACCTGCCTCACCTTGTCGGCATTTGTGCGGTTTGGTTGGTTCGAGTTGGGGGGGCAGTTAACGTGATTTGGGTGCTTATTTGACTCCTGTTGGATGAATTTATACGAAAATTGTTGTTCAGAATTGTTCTTGAGAATTTTCGTTTTGTTTGTGTTGCAGGACGCTTAAATATATGGTTCATGCAATGATTATTTTTTATGCTGAGCATGCTTCGCATACATTTCGACGACTTTCTTTTGAAAAATTTCTTTACAGCCTGTCGGCAAATTTTACTCGGTCGTAAATTTCCCGATCAGCTGTTGTGAAGTACCTATTTCTGTTGCAGGAACCGAAGAATATGGTTGATATCGAATTTGTGCTTCTGCACTAATGTGTGTTTTGAGTGCTAAAAGTCAATGGAAACCATGGATACAAGCAAAGATTGGTGTTTATATATGGGCAGAAACTGCAATCTGTTTTTTGACCACTTAAAACATTAGCTGTTTTCTCCCAAAATTTTCAACTGAGATAAATGCACACTACAACATATTCCAGTACTTTGAAGGGTTTGAATGACATCGTCGTAATCAGGTACGTAAGGACATCTGAGGTGTGCATCATTTTGTCTTATTATTGAGTTTGCACTCACAAACTTCCTGCTTTTCGCTATTATCCTGAAGCCACATTAGGTATGATTGTAGAACGACAATTCGCAGGATTAATTTGGAATCATGTAGACGTAGTGTCTGACATCTATTAAAGAAGAAGTCACTATATCCACTTAGGGAGGACTCATCGTTGTCTGCAAGTGAGAGCTTCATTGCAGACTCGTAAGTGCCTCCAGAAGCAAAGTGAATCCCAAGAACCTATTGATGGTGAGAACATGAGACTTAGCTCCTCCATTGCCAAACATATTATAGAGACAGGACATAAAGTTGGCGTTTATACATCTTTTAAACATATCTATAAAGCGGGTTTTGTTTTTGAATTGCGATTGGAAGTAGACGGTTTGTTAATAGGCTGTGATTATCATTAATATTATTCAATTACGTTATAATAAGTGTATCCAAGTACTGGTTCGCTCACAATTCTGCCTTTCGAATAACTTGGTAACATGGAGTTTACTTTTAGTTTTGAATTACTAAGTAAAGGTGGACATCCCTAGAAGTTTCCTGATAAAAATATTAAATTGTTGCCATAACACCAGGCGACTCACCAATTGGTCACGAAGTAAAACTAGATCTTCCGAAGACAGTGTGCTCCTGGCTTCCACGTATTGTGAAGGAAGAACTATATCCATAGGTTAATAGGATTAGACGCATGATATCAATTCGAAACTTGGTAACTATGATTCGCAGCTATAGAAAACACCACGTTACAATCTATTTCTGTAATCGTGTCAATCAGTGTGCCGTCAGTTGAGACTAGAGAAGGAACACCACTGATTTTTTTAAAAATTCATTTGTGTTCTTTGAAATTATTATGTACATTTTACTTATTCATGCCTGTACAATTGGTGTATCCTACACAGATAGGAATAAATGTATATTATTCCTCAATTATAAGCAAAATAGGAAACGCACCGAGTTATTACATATATACGAACAATAATTGAGCGTACATTGGAAGCTCGAATTAAAGGAATGCCTTCTCGACGTAGCCCAGAGTCCACGAGAGGTAACACATGCCTACATCTGCTGGCTCGTGTGAAAGGTATCGCATTTCGCCAGTCTTTCGTCTGATGACTCAGTGGGACGCATCCATATTTAACAAATGCTCAGTCCATGAATTCTACTTGTACCTGCAGGAATTTTACAACATAAGGAATACCCTGCCGGGATGTCGGGCTGTGTTATACTACAGTCCCTCAGTTTACGGGTACTTCTAACTTTGAATGATATCAGTATTACCGCTTTTTGTTGAAAAAATAATTCGACTATGTCGCAGATGTTTCTGGCTGGATCCGTCAACACCAAGCATTTTGCCCTGTGGAACTTCAGTGAAGAAACTTTGCAGCTGCGAAGACAATTAAATAAAAGCATTTGATATTTACAAAATGTGTACAGTAATGAATACACTATTAACTCATTACTCTCAATCCTACATTACTCTATAAAATTTTCTTGTTTGGAAATGAAATATGTACATATTCATTGTGTCAGTAACTGAAAATACACATTAACACCTAAATTTCATACTCCTTCTGTCTCGCTACTCCATATAATAATAGTTTGATAGGTATTTACGAATACAATAAAAAGTATTTCATGGACCACGAGTAGCACTTCGTACTAAGCCGAAGTATGAGCACTTAGTGAAAGTATTTTTGAGAACTAATACGACGAGGTTAATTTTTTCTAATATATATGCACTTATCAGCACAACGAAAAGATAATGACGAATTGTTATCGCCATCTATGTATTTACTACGCAGGGAGTGTTATTATAGGCAATCTTCACAGCAACATGCACAAGTCTTGAGTGTCATTGCATCAGTAATAAAAGCATACTAATTGTACTACGGCTTAAAGTGAATAGCCCCAAAGCTTCATACCAACAACTTTGTGGGAGGTGGATGTATTGAAAGATTGCTTGCATACACTGCGTATGACGACATTCAGTAGAATGTCCACGAAGACTGACAACCTGCAGATGGGAAGACAAAAGTGAAACAATTAGGGGACATGATGCATAAGATAAGTGTTTTAGTTTGGCCTTACTACATGGATAAAAAGTCACCCATTTCATTCACTTCTATTTACACTATTTCTTATGTCCATGTTACTGAATTTTGGTACATGGTCTATTCTTCGGTGTATTTTAGCTGAGAAAATGCAGGCAGTACGTAGGAAACGGCATTATTAATTGTTTACACTAATTAACAATATGGTGGGTTGTGACACTAGGCAGCTGTGGTGACAAACGCTGACTGAGTTTTAACACACAACTCAGCCCAGAAGTGCAGCAGTTCGATTTGTTACATTCCACACTTGAAAAATATTATATTTAGTTGGTAATAAGCAAAAACGCTTCATCAGATGTGTTTCAACTTAGCATTTAGGCTATGAGATAGAACAAACCAGCTCATGAGATATAATGAGACAGAGTGTGAGATTAATCTCGGGTAAGGGGAGGAATTATTGTAAGATAACTCTTTTCGGTCAGACAAGAACCAAATGAAAAAATACGATTATCATTTGTTGAAATTTCCGTGATTATTGTCCACCTTTTAACATTTCATTATACCTAGACTATTTGTCTGTTTGACTGACTTTCAACATAGAAGCTTGCACGCCAGTGCACCTGTTCAAGTTACCATATTCTATGTAGCACATAAAGGTAGGGAAAAAAGAAATTAAATGGAAATCTAATGAGTATAAATGTGAGAGAAAAAAGAAAGTGACAAGGACAAAACATAAGGGTTGCTCATATACGTGAGATTACACAAAGTGAATGCATCTGTGTTATTGAGAATGACTTGGATTCACCTCTCTACCTAACACTATACGTTTAACCCCATTATTACTCACCGTATTATATTACTTAACACAGAAGAAAGGGCACAGACACTGCGATCGAAAACCAGTAGTATTTTCATATCTCCCAAATTCAATGGCCACTTCTCACAATCTAGGTCGAAGATTTCATCACCATATTCTCGGTTGATGAGACTGTTCCCTGGAAAGTCTCTAAACTTAATGACAGATAATTCTATTAATAAGGAGACAGTTGTAGAAATGAGCCTTGTATTACATCCTTCTTAGAAATATATATCCCCTTATAGTTTAGCTTCAGTACTAAGTGAAAAGAATGCAATCTGTGGAATTCATGAAACTCAAAAAATGACGTACTAACTTCCCAAAAAACCCACTTTGAGTTTTATCAGCAAAGTGAGAAATGGGCATTGGGGTTGTGCAAACTCAACAGATCGTGAACTGTTGCCAATGGAAATGACAACAAATGTTACAATTACAAGTTTTAATTTTAGCTTGGCTGCAACATTCAGCAGTTGTTAAATGACAGTTTGACGAACATCAAGTCCATACAGTAAGTGCATACGATTTAGTAAAACATGCACGCTTTTGGTTTCACTATGAATTTTCCAAGCTAAATCTATTGCTGTAAAAGCCTACACAGTTCATAAATTAACTCATAATGTAACAACAGAAGACAAGGGCCAGGCAACAGAACGTTTATTACGGAAAATCAACACGTATTTATAGATTTTGATGTACATTATTGTAGGTTAATGTTAGTAGAAAATACAGTCTGTTGATTGGTTGTTTCTCACACAAAGTTAACCTTGCATCTCTTGTGGCTGTGTCAGTTCTTCTATATGTTAACTGTATCCGCCTGTCCATCTTGACCTTTGACCTCAGTTACTGTCAACCAATTTGGCTAGCAACCATCTCTCACAACAATGACACTGTAGCCGAAGAACTTCTATTTGTCCTCACTGAACTTAATATAGATAGTCTTGTGAAGTGACTTTCTAATGCAGAAGAGAAGAGCAAAGCATTCCTAGTCTTCCGCTACATGTGTAGACAATGCGAAGACAATATTTCTATATAAATAAATAAATAAATTTATTCTCATAGTACAGTACATGAGGGACGCCAGTTTACAGGCATCATCAAATTGTTACAGAAATAGAACCATATAATTCAATCACAATTTACAGGCAGTAGCAAGATATGCTTTACATGTTCGCTGGAGATTATACATACACTTGTTAAATGTTAATCCCAGTAGTATAAAACAGCGTTTTCACTTATATACAATCATTTCTGTGCACTGTTGGAATAATCTGCTAGATTATCAGTGAGTGCAACACAACAGGAAATACAGGAGTATTGTATTCGCATTAACAAAAAAACCAGGTCTTTGGTGGATGGATTATAAGTGCCTGGGAAAAAAATAAAGCTTGAAGTAAATATTCATACATAACTTTGTTGTGTGCAGAATCCTTGAATTATAGTTCATTGATGTGTTATTTTGAAATCAGTGATGTGTTTATCTCATTTGATCTTCAATGTCATTGTTGGGAGTAAGTACATAAGCTTCGGACGCATTAATTAATGGATTTCTACTGCTTGTGGGTATTTTCTTAGCGTGAGGAAGGTTTATGAAATTCAGCTGTTCCGACAGGAGTTGAGAATATTAACTGCTCAGCAACATTATGGATATAAGTTCATCACATTATCTAAGGAAAGGTGGGTTGCAGTTGGTGAGGGATATATGGTGCCCAACGAGCGTTCATCTGTCCATGTGATATTGTGGTGAGTTATACGTTTTTCATGTTGTCGGTTTATGTCCATAAATAAATTTATTCTCATAGTACAGTACATGAGGGACGCCAGTTTACAGGCATCATCAAATTGTTACAGAAATAGAACCATATAATTCAATCACAATTTACAGGCAGTAGCAAGATATGCTTTACATGTTCGCTGGAGATTATACATACACTTGTTAAATGTTAATCCCAGTAGTATAAAACAGCGTTTTCACTTATATACAATCATTTCTGTGCACTGTTGGAATAATCTGCTAGATTATCAGTGAGTGCAACACAACAGGAAATACAGGAGTATTGTATTCGCATTAACAAAAAAACCAGGTCTTTGGTGGATGGATTATAAGTGCCTGGGAAAAAAATAAAGCTTGAAGTAAATATTCATACATAACTTTGTTGTGTGCAGAATCCTTGAATTATAGTTCATTGATGTGTTATTTTGAAATCAGTGATGTGTTTATCTCATTTGATCTTCAATGTCATTGTTGGGAGTAAGTACATAAGCTTCGGACGCATTAATTAATGGATTTCTACTGCTTGTGGGTATTTTCTTAGCGTGAGGAAGGTTTATGAAATTCAGCTGTTCCGACAGGAGTTGAGAATATTAACTGCTCAGCAACATTATGGATATAAGTTCATCACATTATCTAAGGAAAGGTGGGTTGCAGTTGGTGAGGGATATATGGTGCCCAACGAGCGTTCATCTGTCCATGTGATATTGTGGTGAGTTATACGTTTTTCATGTTGTCGGTTTATGTCCATTTTATTCCACTTATTTTGTTCGGTAGTAGTTTTACAAACGAGATTTCTTGTCTGTTTGAGGATACGTATCTTAATATCTCTCTATGTGTTACACAGACAGACTATTTTGCAGACTGTTCCGACTGACTCTAATGTCAGAAAGAATAAACAAACTGTAAATTCAACATACATCGAAACATGTGTAATTTACATAATAACTTATCCATGCCTGTACAATTGGTATGTTCCTGCATAAACAGGAATAAATATACATATATAATTGCAGCGCAACTCGATGCGCAATAGTATTTATACGAATAAACTGAAAAATAAAGTATTTCTTACCTTCTAAACAACTTATCCGTATTCCAACTAAGCTAATAAGTTTCTTTTACGTATGAGCCTAAGTTATTTCTATGAAATCGGAATGTTGTAGCAATTAAATCCTCCCTCAAAATAAAGGCCACTTAAAACACAAGTTCACAACAATGCTACATAACATATTATATCCATTGTACTAGTGCTTTCTGTCTTAAAATGGAAGTCAGACTGTGGTGGGAACACGAAAACTGAAATTCCGCTGTGGATACCAACAACTACCAAACTAATTAAGACAATACCATTTCAATAAATAGGCCGAATATGCCAGTATGATTCCATGAAAATTCAAAAATATACTTTAAATTGTGAATACTGAACCTCATTTAGTCCGTGACATTGTGCAGATATCAGTATCAAGCGACATTTACTGATACAAGTGCAGCAAGTGCAACTCAGGTAGTTCAAGTACATTATGCCGCCGATATTATATACACCAGAAAAGTTTTCAGTGCACAAAATGCTATTTAAAAAGCATTTAAAAACAAGTTGTCATTGAATCACCACAGCAACGGGAATCGACTTTATAATTAGCGGGATATATGCAATAAAATCACTCGAATATAACCTTTACGTCTGTTCAAGAATGCATTTATTAACTACGGCATGAAGAGAGCACAGAGATATGCGGTCACATCCCAGCTTACAGTTGACACAGATCAGCAGATTTGGTAGTGGTCACAAATGTGAATCGCTCCGATCTGTAGGACAGCAACACGCATTATTTTGGCAGCTCGAGAATTTGTAGTGACCCGTTTTATTACTCATCATCGCAGTATACTTTCACTATGTAATTGTACTTTGCTTTGTTTATTACTCTAAATCATGCATGTCAACAATTGATACTTTTTGTACTCGCTCGATTTTTGAATTGTTGATTGCTGCAACAATACACTATCGTATTCCTTCGCAAGTGCCTTTTGAATTACGTTGCGGATGTCGAGTAATCGCAACGTTAGGGCACAATTGTAAACGCGAGGAAGTATTAGGATATGTGTATACGCTAGTTCAATCAAAATATAGCAGCAACAAATTAAACATGAGTTTAGATACTGAAAGTATAAAAAAATTGACTTTAAAAAAATTTTGAAAAAACAAACTAAAACAACAATGACTGTACAGTTTTAGCTTGTAAAAAAAATAATGCTTTCGCTCCTAACATCTACAGGCCTGCTCAGTTTCTTGTCAAGATGCTATCCCATGGGCCATACACAAGTTCGCCAGACATCCTACAGGTCACCATATTTAACAGGTTCTAATCCTTCTAGCCACTTCTCTCTAAAATGTCACTTATATACTTCACGATAATCCTTCTACCTAATTACTATTATACTGTATTTTATCTCAACTTCCTAGGCCTTTAGTAAAGCTGAAATTTACTCTTTTGTTTTTCTTTTTTCTCATTCACACCCTTCTCTCGCATAAAGTTCGGCTGCTCTGATGGTAAAACAAGCATGACAACGGCACTCATGTTTGAGAATAACTTTATTTTCATAGAAAACGTCATAGTTTTCTACAGTAAGACCAATATGGTTAGCATCAAACATTGCAAATGTGCACTACCATATCAAGTACTGTATAGCTTATTCTTGTATTTTTCTTGTAAATATACTTCCAATAATGTATTATTCATGATTGCACTTTATACCACTTTGTAGCTGTGCAGGATTTTCTCCTCTTTCTGAAATAGCATTCAAGCACGTGGTTGTCGCTTAACTTCGATGGAAACCTTCGTGGAAGATTTACAAATTAACAATAATAAGAATCTGTTCCGATTGCCTGTGCTATATAATTCAACAATTTGAACTTTTAAAAAAAAGTGATAATCTTACTATCCCTTGTAAACGTTGTACTTACCTCAATATTGGTTGGTTATCGTATGCCTACAACTACGGGTTGAAAACGAAACGAAGTCGATTTTTCTGCGCAACCTGGAGGACTGCTGTTTAATTCAATAATGATACGACATGGGTCAGACAATGAGTGTATTTATATATATCAAATATTTAGCTGTTCAAACATTATTAACTTGTAGACAACCTACTATTTGTCATTATATCATACTTGATCGTGCCTGTAAAAATGGCATGCATTTTTCATGTAAATTTATGTTTACATGAAAATATAAATTATTGTTATTATTAAATGACATCAACTCTAAATCTATCCTTAGGTATAAACCAACCTTAATCCTGACCCTAAACCTAACACTAACCCTAACAACACCTTTATCCTCACCGTAGACCTAACCCTAACCCCAATATTTAATTTAACCCTAATCCTAACTCTAACTAGCTATTAACGCATTGTCCAGACAGTACTTAAAAACGTGATATGGGTGCAATTCGCTCCTTAGTTGGTGAATTGCATTGGTATTTCAGCTATGATAATGATAGATGCCGTTAGCCAACGACTAGAACGCGTTCTAGGTCACTGGGGTGTTCGCACTTCTGAGACGCTATTGTTGAACTTCACCGAAGAATATTACTGGGTAACTTAATCAAAGAAATATAAAGTTTGAAGAATTGATCTCTTTCAGTTGGTTGTAACGGATGGATAAGAGAGTCACTCGTATACTATTTGCTTTCTACAAAAGATAAAGTGTGAGAGATATTTCGGAAGTTCTACAATTCCTCAAATTTGTCGTGAAATATAAGGACGATTATATAGAATTTCACCAGCTCTATGATAGATAGTTCCCTCTCCTGTTGACATATTCAGTGTGCCTGAAATGGGGAATTGCTTACCAGAGGCATGACCAGTTCACCTGTTATATATACACCCTCAGATATTTCTCAAAGCTTTTGAAGGTATTCGAAGGAATATAATCTCAATCTCTGTTTGAAAAGATCACATTCGGTTTCTCCAAATGGATCTGGCGGTGACGAAAACTGCAAAGACTGGTCCAACACCACCCCAACGGAGGCGAATTGATACAGATGTTGCGGATAGAATGCTTAGTGGACTTTATGATGACTACATAGCTGTAAAAACTCTACAACTGTAATTTTTTCACTGGATTATTACCAGCTCTCTTTAGTGTAGATATGTTCTCTTTCATGCTGAATTATTTTTAACTTGATTGATTATTGTTTCCTTGCAAATATATGCATTTATGTCGACTAACTTTGTCTCTTTTACTTGTCATTTTGAGGACATTGCAGAGTTAACGAGAATGATAGACAACGTAGTAATAATTGTGTGAAATGCGTCAGTCTTAAACTGTTATTATTTCCTCAATGCGTCATCAAGCCTTGCATAAAATGCCTTAGTTAAGTTTGATCCGGTTGCGTATAATATTAGTATTCACTGTTGTCAAGAAAATAGAATTTGAACATGTGACCGCACTGTAATAATGAAATATAACCTAGCAAACGTAGGTTCCTGTACGTACACGACTTGTGTTGGTAGTCTAGGCACTTCAAGTACGTAATGAAACGTATATCCTGGTATAAGCATAAGACGTGGGCACTGAATATATACTGAATAAAAATCAGTATAAGATATTCAAATGTCTATTCGATTTCACCAGTGTACATAAATGAAGTAAAAGCTTGTGTGAGCGACTTAATATGATTATGAGCAGCAATAGTTTTTGCTCGAAACGTCAGTATCAGTCAATATTACTGTATAACACTGTGATTTATCAAAATAGAATCTTATCTGTAATGGAGTTAAACGTATATCCTATTTATTACATATAGTCTGTTATTCTTATGTCGCGTTTAACACCACTGTCTCAAAGGAAATCATTAGGTAATGGGGACGTGGAATGTTCGTAAAATGTACGAAGCTGGAAAGGCTGCCCAGGTAGCCGCAGAAATGAGGTAACAAATAGATAGCAATGCAATACTGCTCAACGACAGGAGGCAAGAGTCAGGCAACAGATCATTTATTAAGGAAATCAACGCATATTTATATATTTTCATGTACATTACTATGGATATTTAAGCAAACAAACACAGCCTTCCGATTGGTTGTTTCTCACGTAAAGTTAATCTTTCATCTATTTGTGACTGTTTCTTGAATGTCAGATCATCTATATGTTAACTGCATCCGCCTACGCAAAGTCTGCTGTGGTCGGTTTTCAATCAATCTTTGTTCACATTTTCTCACGACAAATCTCGGGAACGTAAATATTGACGTAAATTACTGTCTACCAATTTGGCTAGTAGACAGCCCTCACCACACTGCAACTACAGTTTGCAAAAAAATCTCAGAGCTTAACATCAGAAGGGAGGGAGGGTGGTGCATGCTGATCAGCAGATATGGTAGTGGTCACAAATGTGAATCGCTCCAATCTGTGGGACAGCAACATGCATTCTTTGACAGCTCGAGAATTGAACATTAGTCTGGACCCTCAACAAAAATAATAATAAGGGTTGTACAGATCTAATTATAGATAAAAGAAGTGCTTTGGCTCCTAATATCTACAAACCTGTTCAGCTTCTTGTCAAGATGCTACCCATTGGGCCCCACAGAAATTCGTGGGGCATCTTACAGGTCAGCATGTTCTACGGCTTCTAATCTTCCAGATCTTTGAATTCACTCCTCACTTAAATATCACTTACCTACCTCACAATAATCTTTTTATTTACCCACCGTTATACTCTATCTGATCTTAACTACCTAGGCCTTTATTGAAGCTGAAACATGCTCTTTATTCATATTTGTTGCTTGCTTTAAGTCTAGGTTGCTTTGATTAATAACACAACACCAATGTTTGAACAAAGCTATATTTTCATCGGAAACGTGATAGTTTCCATGCTTAGACCAATATGGTTAGCATTAAACATTAATAATAATTTATATTTTCATATAAACATAAATTTACATGAAAAATGCATGCCATTTTTACAGGCACGATCAAGTATGATATAATGACAAATAGTAGGTTGTCTACAAGTTAATAATGTTTGAACAGCTAAATATTTGATATATATAAATACACTCATTGTCTGACCCATGTCGTATCATTATTGAATTAAACAGCAGTCCTCCAGGTTGCGCAGAAAAATCGACTTCGTTTCGTTTTCAACCCGTAGTTGTAGGCATACGATAACCAACTAATATTGAGGTAAGTACAACGTTTACAAGGGATAGTAAGCTGTTTTAGAAAAGTAAAGATGCAAAGGTGAATCATTAAAGTGTAATGAAATAGGTAAGAGCAATGTATCATTAATAGATGCATTCATAAAGGAAACACATTAGGAGACTATAATCCCTAGGCTGACAAGGTTCATTTGCAATGTATAATGCTACCCATATAGGTCTTACTATCATGATATCCACTTTTGGTTTAATACAATTATTCACAAGCTGGTTCTTTTAATTTCATACCTTTTTGTGCATTTGGTGCACAACCGTACCCTATAGAGAATAGGAATAGAATAAGTCGAATCGAATTCATAAAGAGCTATAAAATGTTAGGTTTAGTGGAATATAATGAGCAAGTGAAGACGTTATTAGAAAATGAATAAGATGAGACATTGTGAAGTGATATTCGAAGATACGACAAAAGAAAGCATGTTAATTTATAAGATGCCCCATAAATCTGTGCAGAGCCCACGTGGTAGCATCTCAGCAATAGGCTGACCCAATGGTGTATGTTTAAAGGTAGAAGCATGATCTGTCTAGGCGATCATTATTATCTTTTTCAAGATAAAGATTCAAGCCCTCATAGAGATCTCGAGCCGACAAATTGCATATTGCTGTTCCTGCAGAATGGGGTGATTCACCTTAGTGTCCACGACCATAACTACTGAACAGCATGCGGCACCCTCCCTATTATTTCAAGTACTATATAGCTTCTTCTCCTTGTATTTATCTGGTAAATATGCTTCCAATAATTATTGCATTTTATACAATTTTGCAGAATTTTCTCCTCTTCCTGAAATAGCGTTCAATCATCAGGCGCGGCATAGCACACACCCAGATATACGCTGTAGGATGGTAATTTATAACACTACTGATCGTGCCTGTAAAAATGACATGCATTTCTTGCAAACTTACTCGTTTATACGAAATATAAATTATTATTATTACTTTACTCTTCTTGCGTTATCACTTCGTATCAGTACGCTCTTACATGATCACATCAACACTTAGACTTGTATATTGATTGACCACGCCACTAAACTTCATCGATGATTTTGGTTGTCATAAAATACTGCAACTTAATTATTAGATAGGCCTTCGATGTGCACATCGCCTGTTTACCGTCTACTAGAGGGAGCAACCACTCAAAAGCACGTCCATAATAGTAAGCCATTATGCCCAAATTCAGTCACGTGCAAATATGACATCTTACACGAATATTACATCTTGTACACTGACTGGAATCACTTTGCAACTCGGAAAACAGTAAGTATTAATAATGTATGAGTGGAATGCAAAATTTCCAAAGAAAAATATTTATTTCAATAAATACACTCATAATATCATAAATATGTCATCATTCACACACGTATTATCCCTTTTAATCCCATTTGAGTGTCTGAATGTACTGAGTGATTGCGGAAGTGATGACCATAATCTGGAAATAAAAAGTGACAGAACTTCAGTCAGGAAATGATGAGTTAAATAAAAAAAGATTTCAAACACAGTACATTCCAATTAAATGACTGTCTCTCTTCACCATTATCTGACCAAATAACCAACTCATCAGTTTTCTTTCTCAATGTGAAACTTTGTAAAGATCATGAAATCATCATAATTACCTCGGTATTCAACACCCTTCTCCTCATTATTTACGTAAAATATATTTAAATAATGGGAATTATTTAGCGTTTTCTGTCGTGGTCAATTACGCGTGCGCGCTTCGTGTAGGACGTTACAATCTCTCAGATTCAGAATCAAATTCATTGGTTGAGGATAGAAGGCTTGCACAGCCTATGTTAATCCTTTTCTAGCAAATTTCTGTGGTTGTCCAAACCCTTCTTGAACGAATCAGTTGAGGTTGCAGACACTACTTCGTCTGGGAGTCGATTCCAAGAGTTTATGACTCGATGTGAGAACCAGCACTCAACAGCAATATGATTTCTTCTTGGCTTTTGAACTCTCCTGCTATGTCCTCTAAGGTGTTCCGACCGCCTGGCGGGAAGAAAAAGAGAGAATAGGTCAGGTCCGAAGCATGCATTATTTAAAATTTTAGACATCGCGATTAAATCTCTGTAGCGGTAAATAATTCCCCAAAATTATTAACCACAGCAATCATCACTCAACATTGGATGCTGACCGCCACTGTTTAAGTCGACTTGTTTAGCTGAAGGCTTACGATCAAGCATCCCCGCCATTTGGTGCTCCGTCGTGTCACGTGCGTGCACGATTACTAGCTAGCTAAGCATTCATTCCTACCCGCGATTTGGTCCCAAAATATATATCGTATTTGGACGACAAAATCTGGTCTTTTGCTTTACCATTTGGTACTCGAAGAACGAACACTATAGTGGTTGTTGGTATAAGATCTTGCGTTAGTATAATCCGTACAACTCGCGAACGTCAATACCTACAGCCCACCTAAACTGGTGAGCCCTACCACGAACTACATCTTCAATTCACACGCAGATAAACCCGGTGAGTTCGTTCCTTTTTGTGTTTATTCTTGTACTATATTGTTATCGGCATACTTTTCGTCATGAGTGATCTTAGCCCCAAGGTTATTCGGATTCGCTCAACCGCCAAAACAATCCAGCTAGTACCATATTGGCCAGATAATGCTGAAACGTGGTTTCAGATTGCTGAGTCTGATTTTTGTGAACATGGCATAACTGATCAACGTTCACAGTTCCTTGCAGTTATTCACGCCCTACCGCGGGAATTCAGCAGGTGCGTAACTCTGCAGATGTCGGTAAGTAACTCGTACGAGTTGCTCAAAGAATCCATCCTCAAGAGAAACGTTCTCACAGATCGACAACGTCTGGATGAGTTATTTCGTAACATCGAGTTAGGAGATCAGTCAGCCGTGAGCATGCTGGCAAGAATGAAAGAGATCATTGGCCAAAGTCAGTTCGATGAAGGACTGTTTAGAGAACTATTTTTATCCAAACTGCCACAGTCAGTTCAGACTGTACTTGTGACACTTCAGGGTGTTCTCATAGATGATTTAGCTGTCTCTGCAGATAGAATTCTAGAGATAACGAAACGGCCAGTCACCGAAGTATACTCTGTTACCGAACAGACTTCGAAGAAGGATTCTGCAATGATAGAGTTAATCAACTCCGTCCAGCAGATGCTTAGGTCAAACAAGCCTAGCAATTCCTCCTACCGTCGTTCTAAATGCCCTCAACGGCAAAGTGCACGTGGACGATCTAAGTCCAACACACGCTCTCTCAAAAATCCTGACTGGTGTTGGTATCACAACACCTATGGCAAGGAAGCAAAATGTTGTCGAAAACCTTGTGATTTCGGCAAAGCCTCCAAGTCTGTGGGAAACTATCCCGCCGGCACGCGTTAGCGGCAACCGTCGCCGGTGGCACTAGCCGCTTACTTTACATCCATGATGTAATTAGCCAGACTAGATATCTAGTCGACACAGGCGCCGAAGTCAGCGTCCTTCCTGCTACAGCAGCAGATCGACAGAAGGATCCTAACTTCAACCTACAGGCTGCAAATGGAAAACCAATTGCAACCTATGGTCGGAAATACGTCTACCTGAACGTAGGTTTACGCAAACCTATTCAGTGGATTTTCCTTCTCGCTGACGTCACAATGCCCATCATTGGCACGGACCTACTTAATCATCATGATTTGCTCGTAGACGTCCGCCGTAAACGACTAATTGACAACACTACTAGTTTGTCTATCAAAGGCATAACTTACAGTGGCCCCAGCTTGTCAATCGTTAAGATGAAAGCAATCCTCGATCCAACTTTTCAACCGATTGTTGACAAATATCCGGAACTGAATTGCCCATCTAACGACCTCCCGTGTATAACCAGCAATGTTATGCACCACATCATAACCTCAGGACAGCCCGTGACATCTAAAGCACGACGACTGGCCCCTGACAAACTGAGAATTGCCAGAAACGAATTCGATCATATGCTCACCCTTGGCATCATTCGGCCATCGAATAGTCCATGGGCATCCCCGTTGCATATGGTACCGAAAAAGGATAGCAACGATTGGCGACCCACTGGTGATTACCGGCGAGTGAACGCCAAAACTACCCCCGATTGCTACCCATTGCCTCACATACACGACTTGACGGCAACGTTATCTGGAGCATCTATATTCTCCAAAATCGACTTGGTTAAAGCATATAACCAAATTCCCATGGCAACGGAAGATATTCCGAAAACGGCTATCATCACGCCTTTCGGACTTTTTGAATTCCTACGTATGCCATTCGGCCTCCGGAATGCGGCCCAAACATTCCAACGCTTCATCAACGAAGTATTTCGCGGTCTCGACTTTGTATACGCATACTTAGACGACTGCCTCATTGCCAGTCCAGATAAGGAAACTCACCTTAGACACTTGGACTTGGCATTTGAAAGGTTACGCCAACATGGTGTTACCATCAATATACAGAAGTGTCAAATAGGCGTTGACTCACTCGATTTTCTGGGTCACACTATTGACTGTCAGGGCATTCGCCCACTGGCTACTTCGGTCGATCACTCTAAAAAAACGCGTTCTGGACGTCACGTTAGATTCCCAGAATACCTTCACACCTATTTCACATAACTGAGTGACACATCAATTTTTTTTTATGTTGCGTCATTTAACACAAGTAAACGATATTTTTCCTATAACCGTACATAAAATTAAATTAGATGTATATATATTTTTTCCCGATATTTTGAACTTTACATTATTTTACTGTATAGTAGATGCATGTCATATTCTTTTTGGTAAAAAAACGCTTATTTGGTACATTTTTCTTGACAAGGTTCTCAGCATTCTTGTTTTCTTTTCCAGGTGCAACGGGCACTGGACAGGAAACAAACGAAGCACGGGATCCAACGAACAACATCCAGGAAGCTATGTACAGACACCCTATTAGCATAGGCAGACAGACCAGCAGGCTCTCGATCAAGCCGCTCGGAAGATTTTTTTCACCCATAAGGGAACCATCGAGACTTTTTTACTTCCGGCTGGTCATGTCTTAGGGTCCTCACAAACCCACTAGGGGGAAAGTGAGCTGTAGCGGTAAATAATTCCCCAAAATTATTAACCACAGCAATCATCACTCAACATTGGATGCTGACCACCACTGTTTAAGTCGACTTGTTTAGCTGAAGGCTTACGATCAAGCATCCCCGCCATTTGGTGCTCCGTCGTGTCACGTGCGTGCACGATTACTAGCTAGCTAAGCATTCATTCCTACCCGCGATTTGGTCCCAAAATATATATCGTATTTGGACGACAAAATCTGGTCTTTTGCTTTACCATTTGGTACTCGAAGAACGAACACTATAGTGGTTGTTGGTATAAGATCTTGCGTTAGTATAATCCGTACAACTCGCGAACGTCGATACCAATCACCCCTAAATCTCCTCTCTGCCTACGGTATGACAGTGAGAAGGGATTCAAACTGTCTAGTCTTTCCTCGTATGGTAAGTTAGTCATGCCGTGAATCATACGTGTTGCCTTCCTTTGAACCCTTTTTAGAATGTGTGAGTCCCCTTTCAGACAAGGACTGGCGGCCTGGAGACAGTTTTTCAGTCTTGACCTCACCAGAGATGTATATAAGGAGGTGAACATATCTCTCGTGGTCCTAGTGAAGGCTCTGCGAATTGCCCATAATGACCTGAAACTACGTGCAGCCACCGCGCGACAGTGTGCTGTAGTTTTTAAGTCGCGGCTAATTATGACACCTGAGTCCAAGTGAGTCTGAACTGATGGAAGTGTTATTCCCTCTAGTTCGTAGGAGCGTTTTCCGTCATACACTAATCCAAACAGACCCACACGCATACACATATGTGTATGTACGTATGTATGCATGTTTATAAACGTAGATACTTTAAGAATATTGACTAATAGAATTACATTGCAGTCACACTGAGGAATCTACGTGTGACTTCTTATTGTCGCTTTGACTGTGATAATATAAGGGGTCAAGGTATTTGCTAATAATGTCACTCATGTGACTCGTATGAGTCACACTATATCGTGTAACAAAGATGGTGTTATATGTTGGTTCATGCTTACTGACCAATCAGTGGAGTTTATGAAAACATTAGTGATTAATGTTAATTGCAGCGCAACCAATTTTTTTTGTTCAATTGGCTTACAATCACACATTGTGCGCGCACTTTTAAACTGTGCACGATGCAGGTAAGTGGTCGCTGTGGTTCAGTTTCAATTTTTCTCCTAGTCTAACACTAAATACCCTATATTAAGCCTAAAAACATTACGTCAGCGTAACCTACGATTGACCAACCATCGCAGCACATTTTACAGGAGGTACAAACGCAACTATGAGCAGTTACTAGCGTTGACGTCAACGGAGGCTGTCACACGCTGTCCTTCCTGTTGAAGTCGAGTCGTCTTCAGTGAACACTGATACCATGACCATCAAAACCGAGGTAGTGCCATCGCCACCTTGCAGCAGCCTAACACCAGCTGCTAGTACTTCACGAATGTGCCCACAAGTCTCTTCTGAACATGATGAAATGACAAGTATGCTACTCAATATTATGGTGACCGCGAACATATCACAAGCAGCCGCTAACAGAATCTTGGAGATATTCCGTGCGAAATTGCCTCAACTACCAACAACTGTTAGAAGTGTCCTCAGAATGTGTGGCTTTTGCGAGTCAAGACTACTTGGAGACGGAATGTATTGCCACATTGGTCTCCAAAAATGTTTGCAGCACTACATGGAGATGTCTGTGGTTGAAAGTGCCTACAACAAGATTGATCTGCAGTTGAATGTTGACGGATTGTCCATCTCTAAGCCTTCTAACCAGCAGCTATGACCCTTGTTAGGTAGAAGTACAGCACCACTCCTCAGTAGTGTATCCCTGATAGGTATATACGGTGGTCCTAGCAAACCGAGCAGTTATAAAGAGTTATGCAATGACTTAGTAACTGAGCTAAAAGATGCTTTTGAGGAATTAAACATTGATATGGTTAAGTGCTTCCCTCTTGACCCAATGCACCCTACATCTAGTTTCATTAGGCAGTTGGGCACGATGCCTTAGTCGATGTCAACGGAATCTATCCCATGTTCTTCTGATGCAGCCAGAGCTGATCCTATAGGCAGTGATGACCCCTGCCATTGCTTCTGCTTTTTCTTGATCTTCTTCGATTGTACCATTGTCAATAGTCAGGTTTGGGACACCATTGGATGTTTTATTCCTGAAGTTCATGTACGAGAAAATTTTCTTAGGTTGTGCCTTTACATTTTGAGCCAGGTGTGCTTCGAACTTCATCCTTGATTGGCGGATTTCTGCAGTAGCTTTATTTCTAGCAGTGTTATACAACTGCCTGATCTCAGAAGTCTCAAGTGTGGCAAACGGGTTCCAACATTTGTGTTTACATCTGAGTAACTTACGAATCTCTCGGTTTATCCAAGGGGGACAGTGTTTCTGACCCTTTGGGACAGACCAAGGGATGAAAAGTTTCAGTACTTGGGCGTAAAGTTGCTTAAATTGGTTCCATGTGGCTTCTACTTGGGACTCTGGGTCGATGTACCAGTTTATTTAGTTGGCTACTGAGACGGTTCCACTTATATCAGCTTTCCAAAACGTTTGGTCGAGCTGGGATTTTGGCTCTTGCTGCCGTTGCTGTGAACTTGAAGGTGAGCACAGCATGGTCACTTCTTCCTAAAGGAGGAAGATGTATGAGATCTACATCCTCACCGTGGGAGAACACTAGGTCCAGAGTTGAGGAGGAGTGCTGTGAGTCATAGCGCGTGGGCTTAATGATATGTTGGACTAGAGCTAACGATATACTAGATTCCAGCAGTTTATGATCAAAGGAGTTGACTATAGATGGAGTCAACTGCTGGGGCGTTGAAGTCGCCAACTACGAGACTTCGACACTTCGAAGTCCAGGAGCCTAGCTTCTCTATTAGGAAGTCATCTGCACTGCAGTCAGGACTGCGGTATATAGCAATGAGGTCAATGTCTTGGCCTATGCATTTAAGTCTGCAGCGTAGAAGTTCGCACGACTCACTTTCGTGAGCGAGGGCTTCGATACTACGCACGGTTAAGCATCACCGCCAGAATACTGTTTGGATTCAGTCAAATTCGTGTGAATAAAGAGCAATCTATAATTATCAGAGTTAACTCGTTTGATAGTGGTCTATTTTTAGCTTGTATTTTATACATTCATACCTGTTTATCGTTGTTTTATCTATTTAGATAATATAACAGCATTTCACACACTTTTATCAGTTTTTGAGAAATTGATATAATCTTTACCTCCATAATGGTCAAAGTTATTAAATGAGTTAGTACTGTTAGGAGACTAGCATCAAATAGCCATCAGCTCACTAAAAACATTAGTCCTGACGACGGATTTGCACTAAGATCAATCGGTACACCGAGAGTTATAGTACCAAACTTAGTGGAAGAACTAATTGATAACGTAGCCCGTAACACTAGTGAGTTAGAAATCCCATAACAGACCTGCAGGATAAATTTGAAAGTATCAGTCACTTTGTGATCCATCACAAGAAATTTGCTTAGATTTACTTATCAAATCTGAGCGCCTGCTAAACTTTTTGACTGTAAAGGCTGTAAAGAGGGTCATGTCCTCATATAATGTCTTAGGATATAACATACCAGACAATGTCCCTATTGTCAAACTTAAAGCAGTCTGTCTACAGGCGTGCAATATTTCACTATCTGACTGCCAGGTTCTGCGTCTTCGTAAGAAACCTGCAAACCACCCATGTCCTTTACTTTTACTCTTCAAATTTAATTCTGTTGACCTAGCTAGGAAATTTTTGGAGTCTGGTAAAATTCTCGGCTCCTCAGCACCCTACACCAATACCAGGATTGTACCTGATTTAACTCCTTGCCAAAGACGATGCCGCACAGGTAAACTAAATTAAGATAACTCCAATAAGACAACCGTTGTTAATACTTTCCTCGTTGTATTGCCTAATGGCCAAGAGCACCAGATAATATCGCATGCACAAACTAGTAATAATCTACTTTATTCCAAAAACAGTACTTATAATACAGAATGGAATTCTCAGCATTTGTCACAATATTGCATCTGATTTACTCAAAATATAAATAAAATTAACCAGAGGACTTTGTCCACATTTACGACATGAAGTCAAAAATATTCGAAGCACGAATTAAGATTATTAAATAGAATAATAATAACAGTGAGTTTGTTTCAAACGGCATTGTCGATTCAGTTTGGAAATTTTTGCACGTTATAGATTATTGGATATAATGTTCTGTTGATATAGTATAGTGAGGGGAAATGCAAAATTAACAGTTATAACACAGCTTAAATGATGCTCAAACTTATGAAAAAAATAAACAAAACGAAAAAAAATTGAGAGGATTAGAAATATAAGAAGTACAATAACAATAAAGGTTGATGTTGTAAGGGTGGAAGAAATGTTTTATTTAGTAGTGCAAAGAGGGTTCGTTAGTTCATGCCTGACAATATTTTCATCACATAAAGTACGTGCTAAATATGATATAGTGGAATTTTTATACTTAGACGTACGAGCATAAATTCTCCTGAAAAGACTTCTTGTTTTGCCTGAGGAGACACAAGGTTGCAGCTGCGGGTAGAGTGGGTGCTCAGAGTCTGACAAAATTCCTTTAGCGAATTTGTTGCATGACATCAAGTGCCTATCAGTGACAATGTCAACGATATGGCCCAATGGGAAACCACTCGTCCTACTGGCAGTCTTCAGAGTTCTACGAAGTATGACATAGTCTTTTTTAAGAAATCCAGGAAAGAATAAGGGTGAAGAGTAAAGAAGAATAGGTAAAATACACAAGTTGACAAACTGTAAGAGGAGTGGTTGAGTTATGCCTGAGTGCCTTAACTTCTTAATGTAAAAAGTCAGACGAAATATTCTTTTAGAAATCGCTAAGATATGGGAAGACCAGGATAGGTCAGAAGAGAGAATTAATCCAAGGTACTTAACTTCAGACTTGATTTCGATATCAGTATCATCAATTTTGCAAGGGTCATGGGAACCAAAGGCTTTTTATTTAACTTTCGTTTACATCGGAAACTGAAATTAGCAGTCTGACATTTGGAAGGATTAAGTTTAAGGCCGTTAGACGAAGACCATTTGCTAATTCCTGATAGAAAGCTGTTTATCTTAGTACAGTCAAGGTGGGAGTTGACAGACATTGAAATAGTTCGATCATCGGCATACTTAACAAAGTTCATTTCATCAGAGTGAGGCAAGTCATGCAAGAAGAAAGAAAACAGAAAAGGAGAAAGGACAGCGCCTTGAGGGACACCAGCCTTAGTAAGCAACGAAGTGGACGACTTTCCCTGACATACAGAGTACTGCTTTCTTCCTGAGAAATAAGAATGCAGTCATTTGACAACCCAACAGTCTGTCTGAGTTTCAGCAAGCTTGTTTAACAAAATGTTCCTAGGTACTGAGTCGAAAGCAGATGTCTAATTTAGGAAGGTGCAGCGAACAAATTTAGCCCCCTTGTCTAAGCTGGAGACAATGTTATGATACAAGACTGCAACTGCATCTAAAGTACTTCTACTGTGTTTATAGGCGAATTGTTTAGGATCGTTAAAGGCTTTAAGTGAAGGTTGAAGATTAATTAAGAGTAATTTTTCCACAGCTTTTAGAAAAGGGGAAGTAATAGCAATGGGTCTAAATTTAAAACATGTTGCAGTAGACGACTTAGGTATAGGTACAATTTTAATGTCCTTCCAAACGGCTGGCACGACATTTTTGGAAAAAGATTCGTTATATATGTCCATGAGAGGATAACACAGGATATCTGCACACTTTTTAAGAATAACACTAGGCAAACCGTCTGGACCCAGGCTACAAGAAGGGTTCAGAGACTGGAGACATTTTAGAACATCATTTGTATTAAAACCAGGGAAGCAGGTTTCATTAACACTTGCAACACTAGGAATTTTGGCATTTGTGGGAGAATGTATGAAGGACTTGTTTAGTTTGGAAACATCAAGGGAATAAGGAATACTGTTCATCTGCTTACCACCAGTAATTTCTTTGAAAATTTTCCATATATTAGAAGCATTCTTACAGGATATTAACTTTTATTACTATACTCACCAATTCCTTATATCTCTCCTTGTTTAGGGCAGTGAAGCACTCTTCAGTGTGCAGTGAAGTTGGTTGCTTCTTTATCTAGAGCCTCCTTTTTCTGTGTTGCATGGGCAGCTGAGTAAACACCTGTTCGTCAGTCAGAACCAAGTAAAATCCTACTGCACCGACGAGGTATTGGGTAGGCCGCTCTCAGTAGTTCCTCAAGTAGTTTCTCTCTCCACTTAACCAATTTTAACATTGTCTCCACTAAGTTCTCGTTTCCGGGTGGTAAGTCAAACTCCTAATCTAGTGTGAGTGTGTCAGACACTATTCAAGATGAAACCCACAGACACTCCTGCGGAATATACCAAGTGGTCAACCTCTAGGGATAAAAATAACCATGGCACCAGCGCAGAGAATGAGAAATCAACGAAACAGCGTCAAGACTTTCTTGGTATAAAGCATCAATTCCAATGTCTGGAGATATCTGTCGACTGAGTGCAAAACCAGTAACCTCGATAGACCTTCAAGGCAAAAACACATAAGGGAGTTTTGGGCTTAGGCTGAAGAGACACGAACGATAAACACCTGCTAACTGATTTTAGATGAACCTGCTATTGACAAAAACTAGTTTGCAGATATTGACTACTGTGTAGCAGTAGAAGATGCACAAAACTTCGAAACGACTGATACTAACCACTCTGGTATAGCAAATTCAGTAGTAAACTAAGTTGACGAATGGCATTGTTACATTTCCGCTAATAGTACTACATTAATGGCCTTAACCTGTTCCGTGCAGATGTACTACATGTATTCAGCATCTTGATGATGTGGAGATTACATCTAACGACTTGTCAGCTGACGTCATACCCACTAAGTGAACTCGATGTGAAACCAGAGATGCACCTCTGCAACAACATTCTTCAGAAAGTAGATTGTAGGGAGAGGCTAATGAAGGGCCTATATAAAACGGTTCGCTACAGCCACTCGGATGCAGTAAATAACTGAGGAACTTGGAAGCATAGGACGAGCGACCAAATAGAAAATATATCTTCTCTATTATTTTTAAGGCTCTCCTTATCTAGTGATTGACGAATGTCTGGGAAACCAACCCGCTAGACTACTTACACAGACTCGAGATCGCTTCTAGTTGGCTTCAACTAGAAATAACGCTCGTGATTGCTGACCCGTGGCTACGAACCCTGCTAGGCCTGAGCACTACTAACCACACTACCTGCTGACTGTTTAGACTGACCCACCTAACCTGGTAGCCAGGCTGCCCTTAAAACCATCCCAACTAGCGAAGGCAGAATATAACACCTACAGCTGCCAAGAGATGTATTTTTTGACCATGTTTATTCGAACCAGTTTCCTGTCCGTTGGAGGCAACAGACTCTGTTGGGACTTAAACGTCTGCTCCTTCACAAAAGACCGGAGCAATACGATCAGCAACTTTGTTAGAGTATTAGTAGTACCCAGTTGTTGATCACATGACCAAGCTGCTGCGTAATTGACTTGCTATATTGGCTTGTATTTGGTTGACCAGCAAATTATCGACTTATCGTCCGTCTCTGAATACTGCTTGCTTTGAAATCGAGTTGGTTATTACGTACGAAAAATACTATTTTCAGTTCCGGAGACTGGCCTTCTGGCTACAGCGGACTTTCCTGATGTCGTCGTCTCCAACCATAATGTACAGGTAGATTATCACACCACAACGAAGCTGGCGACCTCGTATCCCTTGAAAATCATACTGTTTCAATTCGCACGGATAAACAAATTGATCGTTGATGTTGGAACCGCCGAAGTGCAGTTAATTAACGAACTTATTTGATCTCCTAAAATTGACCTTCCATGTGGTCGACTAGGTGTTCCCCGCTTCACTTGCCCTGTGCAATACTTTCGAAAATAAAGGTTTATAAGTACTACTGGTCTTCTACATCGGTCGGTAGTTTGAACAATTATTTCGATAGCACTCAGTTTACATATAGATGAACCTATTTCGTTCACATTATTCAGGTCCCACAAGCTCAGCATAAACTCTTTTGAAAACTCTACTTCTGTGGTTGTGTACTCCCCAGGAGCTACCAAACTTAGATTTCCAGAATTTGATCAACCTGACACAGAACTATGGTTTGCTAAACTAGAGCACTACTTTCACCGGTACAGCATTAGGTCTGAAACGACAGGGTGTTCTCAGTTACGTTGTGAGGTCAGCGAGCAGGTGCGGAACCTCATACATAATTCCCCACAATGCCCAGTGTTTAAACGCAAGGTGATAAAACGTCTCTCCATGTCAGAAAACAATCGTGTACAAAACTTTCCTGACGGAGAGAACATAGAGATACATCCCGATCACAGTTCTTGATCCACGTTCAACAGCTTGTAGGGAGCAGCATGATAGGCTGTACTGAAGCAAGTTTGAATGGAAGCCCTACAGGAGGATGTGCAGCAGATACTGTACGCGCAAGATCCCGACTTTTCTTTCAAACAGCTAGCACGCACTGGGGACCGAATGTTGGGAGGAGACGATTTACAATAGGGTGAGTGAACCATATCAGTGTGAGAAAAGACCTAATAACCCCAGAACTATTGGCCAACGTTTGGTCACTAACGCAAACAGCTAGCACAAGGCAGACAGAGTAGATCGTTCAATAGGGAACATTTCCCGCCAGATAGTAGACCCAGGCAAACTAGATCAACGGGCCAATTCTAATTTAATACTTTATATAGAAGGGTAAGTTAACATGCAATGCGTGCCACTTTCACGGGTACAATAAGACAGGTTATAAATTGCAATGGTGGAGTATCATACGTACTTTTTCAGAAGTCTAAGTAGTAGAAACAACCGGAACTGGTTTCCACATATGCTAAACTGTTCACTTAGGTCGCCATCAAGCTTGAGTGCCAAAACAAACTCCGTCTCGCTTTCGACTGACAGTTATAGTCAACCAATGAAATGCCTACATTTAGGTGAAAGTCCTCGGGAACTGCGAAGTTGTACACAACATTATCATGCATCCATGATCGATAATCCACCATCCCGAGTACATATACAACACACACACAAGAGCTGTCATAAGCTCCTCGGAATAATAGAATGCATACGCAGTGTATAACAATAATATATTCCAGCTTTATGTACATGAGGGACGCCAGTTTACAGGCATCATCAAAATGACAAGTAATATATACACGGAGTAAGCATATTTACAATATTCACTCACACAAGATATATATATATATACAGGGAAAGGAAATGGAATAATGTCAGTAAGCACACTTTACATAGGTAAAACAATTTACATGATATAATCCCAGGCAACATTATTGTTCGAGTTTGTCGAAAACGCGCGTAACAACCGAAGGCTGCCTCACATGTGGTCGGTACAGTGGTCTGTTTACAAAAGAATACAAATGGCCTGTAAAACGCCAGTTAGTTCATCGACAATAATGTTTTCAGCAATGTATTCTGCAACAGGCTCACCACAGAAGTGAGTGTGCAGCTTAACGTGCAAATAAGCATTAAGGAATCAGCAATCGGTGGATCTTTTAATTCATTTCGGTCAGGAACCAGAATGACTGCGAACTGAACCTTTCAAATTGATGAGTGAAGCTTGGAGGAGCAGAATATCACCATCAAATTAGTCACTGAGATTCGAAATGCAACTGTCAGCAGACTCTCATTATTTCACAGATATCCCGATTAGTTGGCGCTGTATAGCTAGTGATTTGGATTTGTAGGCATGATCAACATGTGGATGAATATACAGATGTGTACTGCAGATTGTTTGCCGTGCGGGTTCAGCGAATTCCACTTCGTGTGGGGTTTGATTATTCTGCGATTCTGATATATTCCGCAAAGTATCGCCGTGATCACGGGAAGTAAACCTATGCGTTAAATACGTTATTTAATGGACTTACAACAACCACCATTGAGTATATACTTGACATTGAGAAGATTCTCGAATCACTAATCTGTTTTTTTTCACCTTGGTTATTGCACATTGTTGCTGAAGGCCTTCTAAGGACAGTGTTAAGTCCAGTGTAGTCAGACCTGGAAATTGACAGTCTTTGATAGCTCCTGGAATTATTCGCTGTATTTGTTGGCAATTCGTCTTTCCCCGTGTCTGCAAGTCTTTTTGGACGAGTGTTATTCGGAACTTCTCTGGATCGTTAACGTACCAAATTTGGTAACGTTCAATAATGCCTAGACCAAAGAAAGGTCGAAACGTTTTGGAGGCAAACGTCAAAACGCTTCGACCTTTCTTTGGTCTAGGCATTATTGAACGTTACCAAATTTGGTACGTTAACGATCCAGAGAAGTTCCGAATAACACTCGTCCAAAAAGACTTGCAGACACGGGGAAAGACGAATTGCCAACAAATACAGCGAATAATTCCAGGAGCTATCAAAGACTGTCAATTTCCAGGTCTGACTACACTGGACTTAACACTGTCCTTAGAAGGCCTTTAGCAACAATGTGCAAGAACCAGCGCGAAAATCAGAACACATTAGTGACTCCAGAATCCTTTATTATTGCACCAATATGGAACCAACAATAAGGTTATGATACACAAATTCTAAGAATGAATGTCATAACAAATAATCACAATAATACTTCTGATACTATTTCTCCGTCTTCCAACGAACAGCGTACGATGGAACGATGATTCCCGCCAAAATATCGATTTGGTTTTGAGTAAACAACCATGAATTGATCGTTCATTCTTCAACTACATTGACACTACCCGGCAAAAAAGGGATCCATCCCCTTTTTCAATCACGACCAATATACGTTGACTTGGATGCCAGTGCGGGAACCTGGACCACAAGGACAAAGCTGAAATGGAAAACAAAGCCAACACACCACAGGCATACCCACAGGACAATCTCACTCATCGACAACGACCTACGCCTCTTAGTTAAAGGCATCCTCTTGACAACTTGCAACACATCTTGCTAGAACGACTCTTGCAGAAAGCAATATGACCATAGCAACATCTCATGATACCCTTCGCACATCCTCTTATCTATCACTGCTATCACTTGTCACTCATTCTGCCTCACTCCTAGTAACGGTGACATATGAAATCCTCAGTCGTCTACACTCTCGCTCCCCGGCATATGGGACCACAGCCTAAATCGAAACATTCATTCTCAATCATTGATTCCACAGCTAATCCGTGTCTATGTGTGCATGTCATTCTCAGCACTAGTCTCCCCGGCGTATAAGACTTATCTGCTGCCTTTAACATCAATCAATTCATTCACAGATGTAAAAGACTCAAAACAACTTCGGAAGTAAGCACGACGAAAATTTCAACAAAATTATACAATACAACAAAATACGAAAACAACAAGTAAACACGGCTAATCCAAAAACACCAATTGATGCTACACACTATGCATATATGCAAACAGTACACTAACCTCGCAGACCATGTCTTGATGTAATTCCTTTGAAGAATCTGATGACTTACACCAGTACGCCCGCAACCCCCTCAGGTTGACGATTCTAAGTTGGAAAGTCGTCAAGTGGTCCATCCTCTGACTCTCTACTCTCAGCACCTTCTAGCAGACAGTTTCCTAATATCTCGCACCAACATGCCACAACTCGTTCTCATCTCGACCGTCCTCACCAACCCATCACCACTACAGAGTATCCTTTCTACCACTCCCAAAGACCATCTACTGAGACTATATCACCGACCTTCAAGTTTCTGCACAACTTTTTCCACTTGTCTCTTGTTCGCATTGTTAGAACATACTCTTTTAACCATCTTTTCCAAAATATATCTTTCATGTACCTGGCTTGTTTCCATCTTTTAATCATAGGTATTCGTTCCGCACTCAAATACCCTATGCCAGGGTTGCCTCCCAATAAAAATAATTTATCTGGAGTCAACACATCGAAATCCTTGACGTCGTCTCTCACAGGTAATAGCGGCTGGTCATTTAGTATTCGCTCAGCTTCACATAAAAATGTCCCCAAGGTTTCGTCGCTCAAACTTTGGTTTTTAATTTTGGAGCTTAAAATACGCTTAATAATTCCTATAAGTCTTTCCCATAGCCCACCTCTGTGGCTGGCATGTGGTGGGTTAAAGTGCCACTCGGTGTTTCTTTTCAATAACTCTCCATGAACTCTCGTTTGAGGACCTTCGAAATACTCTTTAAGCTCGGCGTGACAGCCAACAAAATTATTCCCCCTGTCAACAAACATTACCTTCGGTGTACCTCGCCGATTTATAAGTCTAAGAAATGCTGGAACGAATGTATCATTAGCTAACGTATGAACCATCTCAATATGCACAGCTCTCATTTTCAAACAGGTGAGTGAACAGCCATATCTTTTGCATAAGGTTCTGTCTTTATTCACTACGAAAGGTCCGAACAAATCCACTCCGACATACTCGATTGGATAATTTCCTTTAGAAACTTGCCACGCTGGGAGTGGTGCCATCATCTACTGTGCTGAGTGAGCATTCCTTAGCTTACATTCCATGCACTTATCAATTATTTTACGGACAGCAGTACCTCCTTTCACCATCCCAAACTTGCACCGAATACTCGATAGTTCTTGTGAAGAACCCAAATGACCTTCAAGAACATCGTGGTGCCTTATAATGAGATTAGTGACTGGATGGTAGCAAGATAATAAGGTCGGATGATGGGTCTCATATGACGATTCTAACATTTGTAGACATCCACCAATTCTAGCGATCCCCTAGGAAACTATCGGAGATAATCAGTCTAACCGCGTAATCTGCGTAATCGGGACTATCCACCTTGGCTATCTCACCCCACGCTTCCCACTGAGCAGCCCTCAAAATCGCTAACTCTGCATTTCTAATATCTTCGACTCTCAAAGGTCCCACATTCATATTATCGTATCCTGCAAGATGCATGACCTTTAAATACGTAACATATTGTGCCAACCACGCAACAGCCTTCAGTAATTTGCACCAAGAAGAATAATATTTAAAAAGTGGGTGTAAACCCGAATGTCATTCTTGGGTAGATGTTAAACTGACATTTGTCTTAAACTCCAAGGCACACTCACTTATCGATTGTTCCTCTTCTCTACTGGACCACATACTATTAGCTCGCAGCAAGAACTTCGGACCCTTCCATCACTTATTTTTAACCACATTCATATCAATAACTCCCCGCAATTCTGGGTTTTTCCAGACAGTACGTACCTCCATTGCTCAATGGCCGTTAATTCACGAACTTGAGACACTGTTAGCTACAAAACATGCATATCTTGCTGACTCGTTGTGTATATAATATATCACAGGCATCGAATCAGTCCAAAATGTTACAGGATACATGGGATAATCTAACTCCTTACACCGTTGTGAATAACTGCGCAGCTGGCAAGGCTGCAGTAAGTTCTAATCTCGGAATCGAAACAGTCTTTAGAGGTGCAACTGTATATTTACCCATCACGAGGCAAACATTTATATCCTCCCTTCAGGTAGTTCTGATGTAGACGGCTGCTCCAAATCCAACCTCAGAGGTATCAGAAAAAGCATGAAGTCAATTATATCATGATTTCTCGATGGCTTAAGTGGACGTGAGACGGAATGTAGATCGAGTACTGTCAATGTAGTTGAAGAATGAACAATCAATTCAAGGTTATTATACACAAAGTCTCTGATGATATTTCTCCGTCTTCCAACGAACAGCGTACGATGGAACGATGATTCCCGCCAAAATATCGATTTGGTTTTGAGTAAACAACCATGAATTGATCGTTCATTCTTCAACTACATTGACAGTACTGGATTTTCAGGCGACATTGAATATAACCAAAGACGCACTAAAGGTACAGTGGCTATAGAACAATGTAAAACAACCACCAGGCAAGTCTTACTTCATTGGATATGCTCAAGTATGGAACAAACTGCCAATGGAGAAGTGGCTAGTAAGCACATTGGCCTCCTTTGAAAAGCTACTTAATGACACACCTAGAGAATTTGCAAGTGATACTAGTGCTAGTTCCCATGTAAGAGCTTTAGAAATCACGGGCCCATTTAATGTACGAGCTTGGACACTACACCTGATGTTTGTTTTGCGTCTATCTATAATTTCAGATAAAAAGCAGCAGTCATGACAAAATCCCTCAAACAAATAAGTCGTTAGTATTATTAACATATGTGTAAAACTTGGGTACTGTGGTAGTAACTAATTCCATATAAGTTTGTTTATTAGACATATCACACAGTGAAAGAGTATTACTTGCTGGATGACGTTTCGAACAAAATTTATTGTTCATAACCATATCAACTGTGATCACACGACTTTGACACTTGAGTTTCATAGCTTTATTTGTTTTCTCCTACTTTCCGTAGGGGTAGTAGAATTTTCCAGATATCTGGGACAGGTGATGAATTATTCCTATTACATGTATTTGCAGTTGACTCGATAAACAAAGCTTCTGTTATCAATCTCTCCCTATACCCTGTGACATTAAGTCAAATACATAGGTCAAACTAGTAGAACAGAGGCAGTCAGACTAGCTGAACATAAAAACTTAACAAAATCTAGATTGGTTGATCCAAATAAGATAAGAAATCTAGAGAATAGTTCAGCTATAGCACTACATGCAGTTACACACAACCATACAATAAGATGGATGGGATAGGATGACAGTTTTAAAATCTAATGTCACAGGGTATAGGGAGAGATTGATAACAGAAGCTTTGTTTATCGAGTCAACTGCAAATACATGTAATAGGAATAATTCATCACCTGTCCCAGATATCTGGAAAATTCTACTACCCCTACGGAAAGTAGGAGAAAACAAATAAAGCTATGAAACTCAAGTGTCAAAGTCGTGTGATCACAGTTGATATGGTTATGAACAATAAATTTTGTTCGAAACGTCATCCAGCAAGTAATACTCTTTCACTGTGTGATATGTCTAATAAACAAACTAATATCGTTCGTATTATGTTTACCTGATACAAAGAGTAAAACAAAACAGACATACGAATGGAACGTGAGGAATCAAGGTCAAAACTCACCACAATATCACATGGGAAGATATTAGTTTCTCGGACATTATTCATACTTCACCTACTAATCTAATTTCTGAAAAGAATGAGGTAAAATTTTATCCACAGTAGTGCGGAATTGTATAAATCCACAATTTCCTTCGGTACGACTCAAATCCCCTGACCTTCATAATGTCGAGTATATACTCAATGGTGGTTGTTGTGAGTCCAATAAATAACGTATTTAATGCATAGGTTTACTTCCCGTGATCACGGCGATACTTGTGAGGCAGCCTTCGGTTGTTACGCGCGTTTTCGACAAACTCGAACAATAATGTTGCCTGGGATTATATCATGTAAATTGTTTTACCTATGTAAAGTGTGCTTACTGACATTATTCCATTTCCTTTCCCTGTATATATATATATATCTTGTGTGAGTGAATATTGTAAATATGCTTACTCCGTGTATATATTACTTGTCATTTTGATGATGCCTGTAAACTGGCGTCCCTCATGTACATAAAGCTGGAATATATTATTGTTATACACTGCGTATGCATTCTATTATTCCGAGGAGCTTATGACAGCTCTTGTGTGTGTGTTGTATATGTACTCGGGATGGTGGATTATCGATCATGGATGCATGATAATGTTGTGTACAACTTCGCAGTTCCCGAGGACTTTCACCTAAATGTAGGCATTTCATTGGTTGACTATAACTGTCAGTCGAAAGCGAGACGGAGTTTGTTTTGGCACTCAAGCTTGATGGCGACCTAAGTGAACAGTTTAGCATATGTGGAAACCAGTTCCGGTTGTTTCTACTACTTAGACTTCTGAAAAAGTACTTATGATACTCCACCATTGCAATTTATAACCTGTCTTATTGTACCCGTGAAAGTGGCACGCATTGCATGTTAACTTACCCTTTTATATAAAGTATTAAATTAGAATTGGCCCGTTGATCTAGTTTGCCTGGGTCTACTATCTGGCGGGAAATGTTCCCTATTGAACGATCTACTCTGTCTGCCTTGTGCTAGCTGTTTGCGTTAGTGACCAAACGTTGGCCAATAGTTCTGGGGTTATTAGGTCTTTTCTCACACTGATATGGTTCACTCACCCTATTGTAAATCGTCTCCTCCCAACATTCGGTCCCCAGTGCGTGCTAGCTGTTTGAAAGAAAAGTCGGGATCTTGCGCGTACAGTATCTGCTGCACATCCTCCTGTAGGGCTTCCATTCAAACTTGCTTCAGTACAGCCTATCATGCTGCTCCCTACAAGCTGTTGAACGTGGATCAAGAACTGTGATCGGGATGTATCTCTATGTTCTCTCCGTCAGGAAAGTTTTGTACACGATTGTTTTCTGACATGGAGAGACGTTTTATCACCTTGCGTTTAAACACTGGGCATTGTGGGGAATTATGTATGAGGTTCCGCACCTGCTCTCTGACCTCACAACGTAACTGAGAACACCCTGTCGTTTCAGACCTAATGCTGTACCGGTGAAAGTAGTGCTCTAGTTTAGCAAACCATAGTTCTGTGTCAGGTTGATCAAATTCTGGAAATCTAAGTTTGGTAGCTCCTGGGGAGTACACAACCACAGAAGTAGAGTTTTCAAAAGAGTTTATGCTGAGCTTGTGGGACCTGAATAATGTGAACGAAATAGGTTCATCTATATGTAAACTGAGTGCTATCGAAATAATTGTTCAAATTACCGACCGATGTAGAAGACCAGTAGTACTTATAAACCTTTATTTTCGAAAGTATTGCACAGGGCAAGTGAAGCGGGGAACACCTAGTCGACCACATGGAAGGTCAATTTTAGGAGATCAAATAAGCTCGTTAATTAACTGCACCTCGGCGGTTCCAACATCGACGATCAATTTGTTTATCCGTGCGAATTGAAACAGTATGATTTTCAAGGGATAGGAGGTCGCCAGCTTCGTTGTGGTGTGATAATCTACCTGTACATTATGGTTGGAGACGACGACATCAGGAAAGTCCGCTGTAGCCAGAAGGCCAGTCTCCGGAACTGAAAATAGTATTTTTCGTACGTAATAACCAACTCGATTTCAAAGCAAGCAGTATTCAGGACGGACGATAAGTCGATAATTTGCTGGTCAACCAAATACAAGCCAATATAGCAAGTCAATTACGCAGCAGCTTGGTCATGTGATCAACAACTGGGTACTACTAATACTCTAACAAAGTTGCTGATCGTATTGCTCCGGTCTTTTGTGAAGGAGCAGACGTTTAAGTCCCAACAGAGTCTGTTGCCTCCAACGGACAGGAAACTGGTTCGAATAAACATGGTCAAAAAATACATCTCTTGGCAGCTGTAGGTGTTATATTCTGCCTTCGCTAGTTGGGATGGTTTTAAGGGCAGCCTGGCTACCAGGTTAGGTGGGTCAGTCTAAACAGTCAGCAGGTAGTGTGGTTAGTAGTGCTCAGGCCTAGCAGGGTTCGTAGCCACGGGTCAGCAATCACGAGCGTTATTTCTAGTTGAAGCCAACTAGAAGCGATCTCGAGTCTGTGTAAGTAGTCTAGCGGGTTGGTTTCCCAGACATTCGTCAATCACTAGATAAGGAGAGCCTTAAAAATAATAGAGAAGATATATTTTCTATTTGGTCGCTCGTCCTATGCTTCCAAGTTCCTCAGTTATTTACTGCATCCGAGTGGCTGTAGCGAACCGTTTTATATAGGCCCTTCATTAGCCTCTCCCTATAATCTACTTTCTGAAGAATGTTGTTGCAGAGGTGCATCTCTGGTTTCACATCGAGTTCACTTAGTGGGTATGACGTCAGCTGACAAGTCGTTAGATGTGTGGTGGACCTTTTGCTCTGTTAGCTTATTAACCCAAATTCAAATAGAAAACGAAATACCAAATCAATTGAGTTTACGGGAAGAATATATTAAAGTTTTGTTACTTGGGTTTACAAAGATCCAAATTCCACAATAAACGTAATGGATTCCAGAAGTGCTGCGGGGAGACTGCTCCAGTTCTAATTCTCCAGAGTTGACGTTGCCGGAGGTCGACCAAAGTGCGTAGAAGGAGGCTACGGTGATCCTGCAAAAATTCGAGATAGAAAGCAGGTTGTTATAATTGATCGACGGCAGTTGAGATGGTGGAGAAGACGGAGAGTCGAAGGCAGAATTATATATTTATTTAAAACTCGAGGGAAGTTCGAAGTACAGAGTTTTTGGTTAAAACAAAGTAGTGTACAATATGTTCATTTTTTACATAATAGTAAAATTTGGATAAGTTTATTTTTGAGGACTCCACAGATGTAATCTCCACATCATCAAGATGCTGAATACATGTAGTACATCTGCACGGATTAGGTTAAGGCCATTAATGTAGTACTATAAGCGGAAATGTAACAATGCCATTCGTCAGCTTAGTTTACTACTGAATTCGCTATACCAGAGTGGTTAGTATCAGTCGTTTCGAAGTTTTGTGCATCTTCTACTGCTACACAGTAGTCAATATCTGCAAACTAGTTTTTGTCAATAGCAGGTTCATCTAAAGTCAGTTAGCAGGTGTTTATCGTTCGTGTCTCTTCAGCCTAAGCCCAAAACTCCCTTATGTGTTTTTGCCTTGAAGGTCTATCGAGGTTACTGGTTTTGCACTCAGTCGACAGATATCTCCAGACATTGGAATTGATGCTTTATACCAAGAAAGTCTTGACGCTGTTTCGTTGATTTCTCATTCTCTGCGCTGGTGCCATGGTTATTTTTATCCCTAGAGGTTGACCACTTGGTATATTCCGCAGGAGTGTCTGTGGGTTTCATCTTGAATAGTGTCTAACGCACTCACACTAGCTTAGGAGTTTGACTTACCACCCGGAAACGAGAACTTAGTGGAGACAATGTTAAAATTGGTTAAGTGGAGAGAGAAACTACTTGAGGAACTACTGAGAGCGGCCTACCCAATACCTCGTCGGTGCAGTAGGATTTTACTTGGTTCTGACTGACGAACAGGTGTTTACTCAGCTGCCCATGCAACACAGAAAAAGGAGGCTCTAGATAAAGAAGCAACCAACTTCACTGCACACTGAAGAGTGCTTCACTGCCCTAAACAAGGAGAGATATAAGGAATTGGTGAGTATAGTAATAAAATGTCTGGGTATATTCGCAGGTTACTTTCTCACGAATCCCGACTTGCGAAGATATTCCGTGGTTTTATGCAATCCATGGGACTGGTTTTATTCATGTCATCATTTTTATTATGTTGCTTCTCTTAGTTTGTCATCTTCGAAGCATACTGTAAAAAAGAAACTTGATTATTGGGACGTTTTTCTCCCCATAATCAAGAAAAAAAGAATGTGTCACATGGAAGTATGCCAAGGAGACCAATATATATGAATAGAAGGAATATGAACATAAATTTTGGGGAGAGCGATCATTCATCTTATCTGACTGTGAGACTGTCCGTGTTAACCAACATACAAGAAGCTCAGACATCTCATCGAAGGCTGTTTCCTATAACTTTTGGAGGCTAACCAGTAGTTTATTTAGCTAGTCCAATTGAATGCATACTCGTCTCAGGTCTAGCTGAATTTTCGTCCAACTGAGGTACTCCACAAACTCAGCGCCTAGTCCAAGACGCAGCAAAAATCTAGGATTAACACTGCAAGTTTCGGTGAGTTATTCCTTCTGAAAAACCAACCAAAACCCGGAAAGCACGAATCAGACACACCGTTTTTCTCCCCATAATCAAGTTTCTTTTTTACAGTATGCTTCGAAGATGACAAACTAAGAGAAGCAACATAATAAAAATGATGACATGAATAAAACCAGTCCCATGGATTGCATAAAACCACGGAATATCTTCGCAAGTCGGGATTCGTGAGAAAGTAACCTGCGAATATACCCAGACATTTTATTACTATACTCACCAATTCCTTATATCTCTCCTTGTTTAGGGCAGTGAAGCACTCTTCAGTGTGCAGTGAAGTTGGTTGCTTCTTTATCTAGAGCCTCCTTTTTCTGTGTTGCATGGGCAGCTGAGTAAACACCTGTTCGTCAGTCAGAACCAAGTAAAATCCTACTGCACCGACGAGGTATTGGGTAGGCCGCTCTCAGTAGTTCCTCAAGTAGTTTCTCTCTCCACTTAACCAATTTTAACATTGTCTCCACTAAGTTCTCGTTTCCGGGTGGTAAGTCAAACTCCTAAGCTAGTGTGAGTGCGTTAGACACTATTCAAGATGAAACCCACAGACACTCCTGCGGAATATACCAAGTGGTCAACCTCTAGGGATAAAAATAACCATGGCACCAGCGCAGAGAATGAGAAATCAACGAAACAGCGTCAAGACTTTCTTGGTATAAAGCATCAATTCCAATGTCTGGAGATATCTGTCGACTGAGTGCAAAACCAGTAACCTCGATAGACCTTCAAGGCAAAAACACATAAGGGAGTTTTGGGCTTAGGCTGAAGAGACACGAACGATAAACACCTGCTAACTGACTTTAGATGAACCTGCTATTGACAAAAACTAGTTTGCAGATATTGACTACTGTGTAGCAGTAGAAGATGCACAAAACTTCGAAACGACTGATACTAACCACTCTGGTATAGCGAATTCAGTAGTAAACTAAGCTGACGAATGGCATTGTTACATTTCCGCTTATAGTACTACATTAATGGCCTTAACCTAATCCGTGCAGATGTACTACATGTATTCAGCATCTTGATGATGTGGAGATTACATCTGTGGAGTCCTCAAAAATAAACTTATCCAAATTTTACTATTATGTAAAAAATGAACATATTGTACACTACTTTGTTTTAACCAAAAACTCTGTACTTCGAACTTCCCTCGAGTTTTAAATAAATATATAATTCTGCCTTCGACTCTCCGTCTTCTCCACCATCTCAACTGCCGTCGATCAATTATAACAACCTGCTTTCTATCTCGAATTTTTGCAGGATCACCGTAGCCTCCTTCTACGCACTTTGGTCGACCTCCGGCAACGTCAACTCTGGAGAATTAGAACTGGAGCAGTCTCCCCGCAGCACTTCTGGAATCCATTACGTTTATTGTGGAATTTGGATCTTTGTAAACCCAAGTAACAAAACTTTAATATATTCTTCCCGTAAACTCAATTGATTTGGTATTTCGTTTTCTATTTGAATTTGGGTTAATAAGCTAACAGAGCAAAAGGTCCACCACACATCTAACGACTTGTCAGCTGACGTCATACCCACTAAGTGAACTCGATGTGAAACCAGAGATGCACCTCTGCAACAACATTCTTCAGAAAGTAGATTATAGGGAGAGGCTAATGAAGGGCCTATATAAAACGGTTCGCTACAGCCACTCGGATGCAGTAAATAACTGAGGAACTTGGAAGCATAGGACGAGCGACCAAATAGAAAATATATCTTCTCTATTATTTTTAAGGCTCTCCTTATCTAGTGATTGACGAATGTCTGGGAAACCAACCCGCTAGACTACTTACACAGACTCGAGATCGCTTCTAGTTGGCTTCAACTAGAAATAACGCTCGTGATTGCTGACCCGTGGCTACGAACCCTGCTAGGCCTGAGCACTACTAACCACACTACCTGCTGACTGTTTAGACTGACCCACCTAACCTGGTAGCCAGGCTGCCCTTAAAACCATCCCAACTAGCGAAGGCAGAATATAACACCTACAGCTGCCAAGAGATGTATTTTTTGACCATGTTTATTCGAACCAGTTTCCTGTCCGTTGGAGGCAACAGACTCTGTTGGGACTTAAACGTCTGCTCCTTCACAAAAGACCGGAGCAATACGATCAGCAACTTTGTTAGAGTATTAGTAGTACCCAGTTGTTGATCACATGACCAAGCTGCTGCGTAATTGACTTGCTATATTGGCTTGTATTTGGTTGACCAGCAAATTATCGACTTATCGTCCGTCCTGAATACTGCTTGCTTTGAAATCGAGTTGGTTATTACGTACGAAAAATACTATTTTCAGTTCCGGAGACTGGCCTTCTGGCTACAGCGGACTTTCCTGATGTCGTCGTCTCCAACCATAATGTACAGGTAGATTATCACACCACAACGAAGCTGGCGACCTCCTATCCCTTGAAAATCATACTGTTTCAATTCGCACGGATAAACAAATTGATCGTCGATGTTGGAACCGCCGAGGTGCAGTTAATTAACGAGCTTATTTGATCTCCTAAAATTGACCTTCCATGTGGCCGACTAGGTGTTCCCCGCTTCACTTGCCCTGTGCAATACTTTCGAAAATAAAGGTTTATAAGTACTACTGGTCTTCTACATCGGTCGGTAATTTGAACAATTATTTCGATAGCACTCAGTTTACATATCGATGAACCTATTTCGTTCACATTATTCAGGTCCCACAAGCTCAGCATAAACTCTTTTGAAAACTCTACTTCTGTGGTTGTGTACTCCCCAGGAGCTACCAAACTTAGATTTCCAGAATTTGATCAACCTGACACAGAACTATGGTTTGCTAAACTAGAGCACTACTTTCACCGGTACAGCATTAGGTCTGAAACGACAGGGTGTTCTCAGTTACGTTGTGAGGTCAGCGAGCAGGTGCGGAACCTCATACATAATTCCCCACAATGCCCAGTGTTTAAACGCAAGGTGATAAAACGTCTCTCCATGTCAGAAAACAATCGTGTACAAAACTTTCCTGACGGAGAGAACATAGAGATACATCCCGATCACAGTTCTTGATCCACGTTCAACAGCTTGTAGGGAGCAGCATGATAGGCTGTACTGAAGCAAGTTTGAATGGAAGCCCTACAGGAGGATGTGCAGCAGATACTGTACGCGCAAGATCCCGACTTTTCTTTCAAACAGCTAGCACGCACTGGGGACCGAATGTTGGGAGGAGACGATTTACAATAGGGTGAGTGAACCATATCAGTGTGAGAAAAGACCTAATAACCCCAGAACTATTGGCCAACGTTTGGTCACTAACGCAAACAGCTAGCACAAGGCAGACAGAGTAGATCGTTCAATAGGGAACATTTCCCGCCAGATAGTATGTTCGTTTCATATTTCTCCAGAAACTATACACAGAAACAAAGTCATTCCGACACCTATAAGACTATACACGCAGGTTGACTGGGACTTGTATCAGGACTTGATTAGATACTCTAATTGGGATTCCTACTTTACCAATGACTCCTTAGAGGAAGTCCTTAAAAACTTCTATGACAATATACAGTCGGTTAATGATGTCATATCGCCTGTGAAACTGATTAAATTCAAAATTCCTCAAGGTGATTTTATTCCAATATCATTAAGAAGAAGTATGCGGAAGCATTCATTAAGTTACTACAGACATCACGACTTATCGTCGTTAATAGCTATCAAAACAATCCTCATTAGAATCCATGAGTTAAAAAATCTAAGTCTAAGAAATAAAGAGACGCGGGCAATTCAGTCGCCACATAACACTGGAGAAATAGCCAAACTCTTCAAAAGTAGGTTAACTAACTCCAAATCAACATATCCAAAAATAATACACCTAGGTGGCATTACTCACGAAAGTGATGAGGATATATGTGAGGTGTTCAGCACGCACTTTGCCAAATTGTACACTCTAGAAAACGACCAGGATATAGATTTCCCTCGTAAAACAGATAAGTGTTTAAGCGATGTAGTCTTTAACGCCCAAGAAATCGATAAAGCTACCACAACTCTTAAGCTTACTAATACTCCCGGCCCAGATGGAATGTCTTCTGTCCTCTTAAAAAAGGGTGGAAATGACATGAATCTACTTCTTCTCAAGATATTTTCAACTTCGATAAGGAGTGGAACATATCCAAATAGCTGGAAGAAATCTTACGTTGTACCCATTCACAAAACCGGGCCTATAGCGGACATAGATAATTACCGCCCCATCAACATTACTTCCGTAGTTTCACGTGTGATGGAAAAGATTATAAAGAAGCAAATTGTTCAGTTTTTGCTCTCGAATGACTTAATATCCGCCTTCCAATACGGTTTCCTAAATAGAAGATCGTGCATTACTTGCCAATTAGATTATTTCGACCACATTACTGAGTGTGTAGACAAAGGTCGTTCAGCAGCAACATTATTTCTAGACGTTAGGAAAGCTTTTGACAAGGTTCCACATAAGAGACTCATATTGAAACTCCTATCTTATGGAATAAGTGGAAGGCTACTTGATTGGATAACTTCTTTTCTTACAGGAAGAGAACAGTTAGTTAAAGTCAACCATCACTTATCAACATCCAAACCGATAACCAGCGGCGTAATACAAGGTAGTGTTCTTGGCCCTACCCTATTCATTGTATTCATAAATGATATTGTTTCTATGATCAAGTATGGCAAGCCATACCTCTTTGCAGACGACCTCAAAGTTGTCTATGATTTCGACTATAATGATATGAATATTGTTAGTAAAATCCAAGAAGACCTAAATAGTCTATGTAATTGGAGTGAAAAGTGGCAGTTAATGTTCAATCCAGCTAAATCTGGGATAACATACTTCGGACGTTGGAAACCTAGCATGTGTCTATACATGTACGGTGACCCTGTCTCAAACACGAACACAGTCACAGATCTCGGGGTAACATACTCAGATCTTACCTTTACTGAACATGCAAATAAGGTGGTATCTGATTGTAAACGTCTAACAGGCTTTGTGCTACGCAACTTTTACACCCCAGAAGCCAGACTAGCCATATATAAGATATGCATTCGCCCCAAACTTGAATACTGTGCCCACTTATACAGTAGCTTTAAATCAGCAGACAGAAAAAAAGTTGAAAGTGTCCAAAGATTCCTCACGAAACGCATATTAGGTTATGATCAGCAAATAGAATACCTTGACAGATGTATTCGACTGGACTTAGAACCCTTATGGTTAAGGAGAGTGAAGTGCAATTTATTTCTCTTATTCAAAGTTATAAGAAAGCACTGTAACAGTAACTCGTCTATAACCTGGGCTAATCCTAAATCGTATGGACTACGCAACCATAACTGCCTTCTCAAGGTTAACACCCATAAGCTCACCACTAGAGCTAACTTCTTCACCATTAAATATTGCAAACTTTGGAACCAACTACCCTCTGAGATTAGATCCTGGGAAAGGCCTGACAGTTTCAAAAGGAGCCTAGAAAAACATATTAACATGTCCACCCTAGCCCTTCTAAATGATCTCAACTGCTGGTAGAGTGGTGAAACCATGACATTTCAATATTTAACTACAGACAGTACACTAGTTCCTAGACTAACCTAATAATACTTAGTAATTATGCATGTTCAATACTTGAAATTAGATTATCATTAAAATACTTAAAATGATTACTTACGCAGCAAATGTTCTCTTAGTTTATCACTCTTATTTCCCTTATAACATTCAGTTTTTGAGCCTAATGTATTCTTTGATAATACGAATTATAACAATGATTACACTCTTATTGTATATAGATTGATTTACTTTACGGCTACCTGTAAGACTCACTAACTTTCTGTAGTATTGTTAACCAAATGCTGAAATTTTGTTGGTTCTGCTAATATCTTTTTATAATATATGTAGACAGGTTACTTTGCAATGTCAAATGTTTACTATATATAAAACTGTCATGATAATTTAGTACACTTGGTCCTGCCAACCGACCTTACCTTCAGTTCATACTACCTATATTGAACCCTAACTATATTGTTCTGCTGAATCCTGTTCCACTATTCACAAAACCTATTCTTGTTATTCTTCAAGGTTTTTGTCTTCTTATAAAGTAATCTGTTCATTAGGACGCATGCATACATATATAATATGTTCATAAAGATGTACGCGGGGACCTATTGGAAGCACTCATTAAGAAAGCTAGGGAGATGGAATATGGGGTACGAACATGTCTGGTACCAAGCAATATATATGCGGTAACCATAATAATCATAGTCTCAGAGCCTAACATCAAAAAAGGTGGGAGGGTGGAGTTAGCTGATCAGTAGATATGGTGGTGGACACTAAGGTGAATCGCCCCATTCTGCAGGAACAGCATTAAAAAATTTGAAGGCTCGAGATATTTCTGGTTTTTATGAGGGCTCAAATCTTTATCTTGAAAAAGATAACAATGAACGCCTTGACAGATCATGCTTCTACCTTTAAATATATACCATTCACCCAGCCTATTGTTGAGATGCGACCATGTAAGATCTGCTCAGATTTATGGGGCATCTTATAAATTAACTTGCTGTCTATCGTCAGATCTTTTCATACCACTCCACAATGTTTTATCTCATTTATTTTCTGACAACGTCTTTACTTGATCCTCATTTTACTCCATTAAACTTAACATCTTATAGCTCTTCATTACTTATTATACTCCTACTCTCTGAAGGGTACGGTTGTGCACTAAATGCACAAAAAGGTATAAAATAAAAACAACTGGCATGAGGATAATTGTATTAAAACCAGAAGTGGATATCATGATAGTTTGTGATATATCTGTAGCATTATACATTGCAAATGAATGTTGTTACCCTAGGGTGTTTCCTTTATTAATGCATTTATTAATGATACTTGCACTTACCTATTTCATTACAATTTAATGATTCACCTCAGCACTTTAATTTTTCTAAAACAGATTCCAATCCCTTGTAAAAGGTGTACTTACCTCAATATCGGTTGGTTATCGTATGCCTACAACCACGGGATGAAAACGGAACGAAGTCGATTTTCCCGCTCAACCTGGAGGACAACTGTACAATTCAATAACTATACGGCCTAATTCAGAAAATGAGTGTATTATATGTATCGAATATTTAACAGTTGAAATACGATTAACTTGTAGACAATCTACGATTTGATATTATATCATACTTGATCGTGCCTGTAAAAATGGCATGCATTTTCATGTAAATTTGTGAATTTATATGAAACACATTATTATTATTATTATTAGTAGACCCAGGCAAACTAGATCAACGGGCCAATTCTAATTTAATACTTTATATAGAAGGGTAAGTTAACATGCAATGCGTGCCACTTTCACGGGTACAATAAGACAGGTTATAAATTGCAATGGTGGAGTATCATAAGTACTTTTTCAGAAGTCTAAGTAGTAGAAACAACCGGAACTGGTTTCCACATATGCTAAACTGTTCACTTAGGTCGCCATCAAGCTTGAGTGCCAAAACAAACTCCGTCTCGCTTTCGACTGACAGTTATAGTCAACCAATGAAATGCCTACATTTAGGTGAAAGTCCTCGGGAACTGCGAAGTTGTACACAACATTATCATGCATCCATGATCGATAATCCACCATCCCGAGTACATATACAACACACACACAAGAGCTGTCATAAGCTCCTCGGAATAATAGAATGCATACGCAGTGTATAACAATAATATATTCCAGCTTTATGTACATGAGGGACGCCAGTTTACAGGCATCATCAAAATGACAAGTAATATATACACGGAGTAAGCATATTTACAATATTCACTCACACAAGATATATATATATATACAGGGAAAGGAAATGGAATAATGTCAGTAAGCACACTTTACATAGGTAAAACAATTTACATGATATAATCCCAGGCAACATTATTGTTCGAGTTTGTCGAAAACGCGCGTAACAACCGAAGGCTGCCTCACAAGTATCGCCGTGATCACGGGAAGTAAACCTATGCATTAAATACGTTATTTATTGGACTCACAACAACCACCATTGAGTATATACTCGACATTATGAAGGTCAGGGGATTTGAGTCGTACCGAAGGAAATTGTGGATTTATACAATTCCGCACTACTGTGGATAAAATTTTACCTCATTCTTTTCAGAAATTAGATTAGTAGGTGAAGTATGAATAATGTCCGAGAAACTAATATCTTCCCATGTGATATTGTGGTGAGTTTTGACCTTGATTCCTCACGTTCCATTCGTATGTCTGTTTTGTTTTACTCTTTGTATCAGGTAAACATAATACGAACGATATTAGTTTGTTTATTAGACATATCACACAGTGAAAGAGTATTACTTGCTGGATGACGTTTCGAACAAAATTTATTGTTCATAACCATATCAACTGTGATCACACGACTTTGACACTTGAGTTTCATAGCTTTATTTGTTTTCTCCTACTTTCCGTAGGGGTAGTAGAATTTTCCAGATATCTGGGACAGGTGATGAATTATTCCTATTACATGTATTTGCAGTTGACTCGATAAACAAAGCTTCTGTTATCAATCTCTCCCTATACCCTGTGACATTAGATTTTAAAACTGTCATCCTATCCCATCCATCTTATTGTATGGTTGTGTGTAACTGCATGTAGTGCTATAGCTGAACTATTCTCTAGATTTCTTATCTTATTTGGATCAACCAATCTAGATTTTGTTAAGTTTTTATGTTCAGCTAGTCTGACTGCCTCTGTTCTACTAGTTTGACCTATGTATTTGACTTAATGTCACAGGGTATAGGGAGAGATTGATAACAGAAGCTTTGTTTATCGAGTCAACTGCAAATACATGTAATAGGAATAATTCATCACCTGTCCCAGATATCTGGAAAATTCTACTACCCCTACGGAAAGTAGGAGAAAACAAATAAAGCTATGAAACTCAAGTGTCAAAGTCGTGTGATCACAGTTGATATGGTTATGAACAATAAATTTTGTTCGAAACGTCATCCAGCAAGTAATACTCTTTCACTGTGTGATATGTCTAATAAACAAACTTATATGGAATTAGTTACTACCACAGTACCCAAGTTTTACACATATGTTAATAATACTAACGACTTATTTGTTTGAGGGATTTTGTCATGACTGCTGCTTTTTATCTGAAATTATAGATAGACGCAAAACAAACATCAGGTGTAGTGTCCAAGCTCGTACATTAAATGGGCCCGTGATTTCTAAAGCTCTTACATGGGAACTAGCACTAGTATCACTTGCAAATTCTCTAGGTGTGTCATTAAGTAGCTTTTCAAAGGAGGCCAATGTGCTTACTAGCCACTTCTCCATTGGCAGTTTGTTCCATACTTGAGCATATCCAATGAAGTAAGACTTGCCTGGTGGTTGTTTTACATTGTTCTATAGCCACTGTACCTTTAGTGCGTCTTTGGTTATATTCAATGTCGCCTGAAAATCCAGTACTGTCAATGTAGTTGAAGAATGAACGATCAATTCATGGTTGTTTACTCAAAACCAAATCGATATTTTGGCGGGAATCATCGTTCCATCGTACGCTGTTCGTTGGAAGACGGAGAAATATCATCAGAGACTTTGTGTATAATAACCTTGAATTGATTGTTCATTCTTCAACTACATTGACAGTACTCGATCTACATTCCGTCTCACGTCCACTTAAGCCATCGAGAAATCATGATATAATTGACTTCATGCTTTTTCTGATACCTCTGAGGTTGGATTTGGAGCAGCCGTCTACATCAGAACTACCTGAAGGGAGGATATAAATGTTTGCCTCGTGATGGGTAAATATACAGTTGCACCTCTAAAGACTGTTTCGATTCCGAGATTAGAACTTACTGCAGCCTTGCCAGCTGCGCAGTTATTCACAACGGTGTAAGGAGTTAGATTATCCCATGTATCCTGTAACATTTTGGACTGATTCGATGCCTGTGATATATTATATACACAACGAGTCAGCAAGATATGCATGTTTTGTAGCTAACAGTGTCTCAAGTTCGTGAATTAACGGCCATTGAGCAATGGAGGTACGTACTGTCTGGAAAAACCCAGAATTGCGGGGAGTTATTGATATGAATGTGGTTAAAAATAAGTGATGGAAGGGTCCGAAGTTCTTGCTGCGAGCTAATAGTATGTGGTCCAGTAGAGAAGAGGAACAATCGATAAGTGAGTGTGCCTTGGAGTTTAAGACAAATGTCAGTTTAACATCTACCCAAGAATGACATTCGGGTTTACACCCACTTTTTAAATATTATTCTTCTTGGTGCAAATTACTGAAGGCTGTTGCGTGGTTGGCACAATATGTTACGTATTTAAAGGTCATGCATCTTGCAGGATACGATAATATGAATGTGGGACCTTTGAGAGTCGAAGATATTAGAAATGCAGAGTTAGCGATTTTGAGGGCTGCTCAGTGGGAAGCGTGGGGTGAGATAGCCAAGGTGGATAGTCCCGATTACGCAGATTACGCGGTTAGACTGATTATCTCCGATAGTTTCCTAGGGGATCGCTAGAATTGGTGGATGTCTACAAATGTTAGAATCGTCATATGAGACCCATCATCCGACCTTATTATCTTGCTACCATCCAGTCACTAATCTCATTATAAGGCACCACGATGTTCTTGAAGGTCATTTGGGTTCTTCACAAGAACTATCGAGTATTCGGTGCAAGTTTGGGATGGTGAAAGGAGGTACTGCTGTCCGTAAAATAATTGATAAGTGCATGGAATGTAAGCTAAGGAATGCTCACTCAGCACAGTAGATGATGGCACCACTCCCAGCGTGGCAAGTTTCTAAAGGAAATTATCCAATCGAGTATGTCGGAGTGGATTTGTTCGGACCTTTCGTAGTGAATAAAGACAGAACCTTATGCAAAAGATATGGCTGTTCACTCACCTGTTTGAAAATGAGAGCTGTGCATATTGAGATGGTTCATACGTTAGCTAATGATACATTCGTTCCAGCATTTCTTAGACTTATAAATCGGCGAGGTACACCGAAGGTAATGTTTGTTGACAGGGGGAATAATTTTGTTGGCTGTCACGCCGAGCTTAAAGAGTATTTCGAAGGTCCTCAAACGAGAGTTCATGGAGAGTTATTGAAAAGAAACACCGAGTGGCACTTTAACCCACCACATGCCAGCCACAGAGGTGGGCTATGGGAAAGACTTATAGGAATTATTAAGCGTATTTTAAGCTCCAAAATTAAAAACCAAAGTTTGAGCGACGAAACCTTGGGGACATTTTTATGTGAAGCTGAGCGAATACTAAATGACCAGCCGCTATTACCTGTGAGAGACGACGTCAAGGATTTCGATGTGTTGACTCCAGATAAATTATTTTTATTGGGAGGCAACCCTGGCATAGGGTATTTGAGTGCGGAACGAATACCTATGATTAAAAGATGGAAACAAGCCAGGTACATGAAAGATATATTTTGGAAAAGATGGTTAAAAGAGTATGTTCTAACAATGCGAACAAGAGACAAGTGGAAAAAGTTGTGCAGAAACTTGAAGGTCGGTGATATAGTCTCAGTAGATGGTCTTTGGGAGTGGTAGAAAGGATACTCTGTAGTGGTGATGGGTTGGTGAGGACGGTCGAGATGAGAACGAGTTGTGGCATGTTGGTGCGAGATATTAGGAAACTGTCTGCTAGAAGGTGCTGAGAGTAGAGAGTCAGAGGATGGACCACTTGACGACTTTCCAACTTAGAATCGTCAACCTGAGGGGGTTGCGGGCGTACTGGTGTAAGTCATCAGATTCTTCAAAGGAATTACATCAAGACATGGTCTGCGAGGTTAGTGTACTGTTTGCATATATGCATAGTGTGTAGCATCAATTGGTGTTTTTGGATTAGCCGTGTTTACTTGTTGTTTTCGTATTTTGTTGTATTGTATAATTTTGTTGAAATTTTCGTCGTGCTTACTTCCGAAGTTGTTTTGAGTCTTTTACATCTGTGAATGAATTGATTGATGTTAAAGGCAGCAGATAAGTCTTATACGCCGGGGAGACTAGTGCTGAGAATGACATGCACACATAGACACGGATTAGCTGTGGAATCAATGATTGAGAATGAATGTTTCGATTTAGGCTGTGGTCCCATATGCCGGGGAGCGAGAGTGTAGACGACTGAGGATTTCATATGTCACCGTTACTAGGAGTGAGGCAGAATGAGTGACAAGTGATAGCAGTGATAGATAAGAGGATGTGCGAAGGGTATCATGAGATGTTGCTATGGTCATATTGCTTTCTGCAAGAGTCGTTCTAGCAAGATGTGTTGCAAGTTGTCAAGAGGATGCCTTTAACTAAGAGGCGTAGGTCGTTGTCGATGAGTGAGATTGTCCTGTGGGTATGCCTGTGGTGTGTTGGCTTTGTTTTCCATTTCAGCTTTGTCCTTGTGGTCCAGGTTCCCGCACTGGCATCCAAGTCAACGTATATTGGTTGTGATTGAAAAAGGGGATGGATCCCTTTTTTGCCGGGTAGTGTCAATGTAGTTGAAGAATGAACGATCAATTCATGGTTGTTTACTCAAAACCAAATCGATATTTTGGCGGGAATCATCGTTCCATCGTACGCTGTTCGTTGGAAGACGGAGAAATAGTATCAGAAGTATTATTGTGATTATTTGTTATGACATTCATTCTTAGAATTTGTGTATCATAACCTTATTGTTGGTTCCATATTGGTGCAATAATAAAGGATTCTGGAGTCACTAATGTGTTCTGATTTTCGCGCTGGTTCTTGCACATTGTTGCTAAAGGCCTTCTAAGGACAGTGTTAAGTCCAGTGTAGTCAGACCTGGAAATTGACAGTCTTTGATAGCTCCTGGAATTATTCGCTGTATTTGTTGGCAATTCGTCTTTCCCCGTGTCTGCAAGTTTTTTTGGACGAGTGTTATTCGGAACTTCTCTGGATCGTTAACGTACCAAATTTGGTAACGTTCAATAATGCCTAGACCAAAGAAAGGTCGAAGCGTTTTGACGTTTGCCTCCAAAACGTTTCGACCTTTCTTTGGTCTAGGCATTATTGAACGTTACCAAATTTGGTACGTTAACGATCCAGAGAAGTTCCGAATAACACTCGTCCAAAAAGACTTGCAGACACGGGGAAAGACGAATTGCCAACAAATACAGCGAATAATTCCAGGAGCTATCAAAGACTGTCAATTTCCAGGTCTGACTACACTGGACTTAACACTGTCCTTAGAAGGCCTTCAGCAACAATGTGCAATAACCAAGGTGAAAAAAACAGATTAGTGATTCGAGAATCTTCTCAATGTCAAGTATATACTCAATGGTGGTTGTTGTAAGTCCATTAAATAACGTATTTAACGCATAGGTTTACTTCCCGTGATCACGGCGATACTTTGCGGAATATATCAGAATCGCAGAATAATCAAACCCCACACGAAGTGGAATTCGCTGAACCCGCACGGCAAACAATCTGCAGTACACATCTGTATATTCATCCACATGTTGATCATGCCTACAAATCCAAATCACTAGCTATACAGCGCCAACTAATCGGGATATCTGTGAAATAATGAGAGTCTGCTGACAGTTGCATTTCGAATCTCAGTGACTAATTTGATGGTGATATTCTGCTCCTCCAAGCTTCACTCATCAATTTGAAAGGTTCAGTTCGCAGTCATTCTGGTTCCTGACCGAAATGAATTAAAAGATCCACCGATTGCTGATTCCTTAATGCTTATTTGCACGTTAAGCTGCACACTCACTTCTGTGGTGAGCCTGTTGCAGAATACATTGCTGAAAACATTATTGTCGATGAACTAACTGGCGTTTTACAGGCCATTTGTATTCTTTTGTAAACAGACCACTGTACCGACCACATGTGAGGCAGCCTTCGGTTGTTACGCGCGTTTTCGACAAACTCGAACAATAATGTTGCCTGGGATTATATCATGTAAATTGTTTTACCTATGTAAAGTGTGCTTACTGACATTATTCCATTTCCTTTCCCTGTATATATATATATATATCTTGTGTGAGTGAATATTGTAAATATGCTTACTCCGTGTATATATTACTTGTCATTTTGATGATGCCTGTAAACTGGCGTCCCTCATGTACATAAAGCTGGAATATATTATTGTTATACACTGCGTATGCATTCTATTATTCCGAGGAGCTTATGACAGCTCTTGTGTGTGTGTTGTATATGTACTCGGGATGGTGGATTATCGATCATGGATGCATGATAATGTTGTGTACAACTTCGCAGTTCCCGAGGACTTTCACCTAAATGTAGGCATTTTATTGGTTGACTATAACTGTCAGTCGAAAGCGAGACGGAGTTTGTTTTGGCACTCAAGCTTGATGGCGACCTAAGTGAACAGTTTAGCATATGTGGAAACCAGTTCCGGTTGTTTCTACTACTTAGACTTCTGAAAAAGTACTTATGATACTCCACCATTGCAATTTATAACCTGTCTTATTGTACCCGTGAAAGTGGCACGCATTGCATGTTAACTTACCCTTTTATACAAAATATAAAGTATTAAATTAGAATTGGCCCGTTGATCTAGTTTGCCTGGGTCTACTATCTGGCGGGAAATGTTCCCTATTGAACGATCTACTCTGTCTGCCTTGTGCTAGCTGTTTGCGTTAGTGACCAAACGTTGGCCAATAGTTCTGGGGTTATTAGGTCTTTTCTCACACTGATATGGTTCACTCACCCTATTGTAAATCGTCTCCTCCCAACATTCGGTCCCCAGTGCGTGCTAGCTGTTTGAAAGAAAAGTCGGGATCTTGCGCGTACAGTATCTGCTGCACATCCTCCTGTAGGGCTTCCATTCAAACTTGCTTCAGTACAGCCTATCATGCTGCTCCCTACAAGCTGTTGAACGTGGATCAAGAACTGTGATCGGGATGTATCTCTATGTTCTCTCCGTCAGGAAAGTTTTGTACACGATTGTTTTCTGACATGGAGAGACGTTTTATCACCTTGCGTTTAAACACTGGGCATTGTGGGGAATTATGTATGAGGTTCCGCACCTGCTCGCTGACCTCACAACGTAACTGAGAACACCCTGTCGTTTCAGACCTAGTGCTGTACCGGTGAAAGTAGTGCTCTAGTTTAGCAAACCATAGTTCTGTGTCAGGTTGATCAAATTCTGGAAATCTAAGTTTGGTAGCTCCTGGGGAGTACACAACCACAGAAGTAGAGTTTTCAAAAGAGTTTATGCTGAGCTTGTGGGACCTGAATAATGTGAACGAAATAGGTTCATCTATATGTAAACTGAGTGCTATCGAAATAATTGTTCAAACTACCGACCGATGTAGAAGACCAGTAGTACTTATAAACCTTTATTTTCGAAAGTATTGCACAGGGCAAGTGAAGCGGGGAACACCTAGTCGACCACATGGAAGGTCAATTTTAGGAGATCAAATAAGTTCGTTAATTAACTGCACTTCGGCGGTTCCAACATCAACGATCAATTTGTTTATCCGTGCGAATTGAAACAGTATGATTTTCAAGGGATACGAGGTCGCCAGCTTCGTTGTGGTGTGATAATCTACCTGTACATTATGGTTGGAGACGACATCAGGAAAGTCCGCTGTAGCCAGAAGGCCAGTCTCCGGAACTGAAAATAGTATTTTTCGTACGTAATAACCAACTCGATTTCAAAGCAAGCAGTATTCAGAGACGGACGATAAGTCGATAATTTGCTGGTCAACCAAATACAAGCCAATATAGCAAGTCAATTACGCAGCAGCTTGGTCATGTGATCAACAACTGGGTACTACTAATACTCTAACAAAGTTGCTGATCGTATTGCTCCGGTCTTTTGTGAAGGAGCAGACGTTTAAGTCCCAACAGAGTCTGTTGCCTCCAACGGACAGGAAACTGGTTCGAATAAACATGGTCAAAAAATACATCTCTTGGCAGCTGTAGGTGTTATATTCTGCCTTCGCTAGTTGGGATGGTTTTAAGGGCAGCCTGGCTACCAGGTTAGGTGGGTCAGTCTAAACAGTCAGCAGGTAGTGTGGTTAGTAGTGCTCAGGCCTAGCAGGGTTCGTAGCCACGGGTCAGCAATCACGAGCGTTATTTCTAGTTGAAGCCAACTAGAAGCGATCTCGAGTCTGTGTAAGTAGTCTAGCGGGTTGGTTTCCCAGACATTCGTCAATCACTAGATAAGGAGAGCCTTAAAAATAATAGAGAAGATATATTTTCTATTTGGTCGCTCGTCCTATGCTTCCAAGTTCCTCAGTTATCTACTGCATCCGAGTGGCTGTAGCGAACCGTTTTATATAGGCCCTTCATTAGCCTCTCCCTATAATCTACTTTCTGAAGAATGTTGTTGCAGAGGTGCATCTCTGGTTTCACATCGAGTTCACTTAGTGGGTATGACGTCAGCTGACAAGTCGTTAGATGTAATCTCCACATCATCAAGATGCTGAATACATGTAGTACATCTGCACGGAACAGGTTAAGGCCATTAATGTAGTACTATTAGCGGAAATGTAACAATGCCATTCGTCAACTTAGTTTACTACTGAATTTGCTATACCAGAGTGGTTAGTATCAGTCGTTTCGAAGTTTTGTGCATCTTCTACTGCTACACAGTAGTCAATATCTGCAAACTAGTTTTTGTCAATAGCAGGTTCATCTAAAATCAGTTAGCAGGTGTTTATCGTTCGTGTCTCTTCAGCCTAAGCCCAAAACTCCCTTATGTGTTTTTGCCTTGAAGGTCTATCGAGGTTACTGGTTTTGCACTCAGTCGACAGATATCTCCAGACATTGGAATTGATGCTTTATACCAAGAAAGTCTTGACGCTGTTTCGTTGATTTCTCATTCTCTGCGCTGGTGCCATGGTTATTTTTATCCCTAGAGGTTGACCACTTGGTATATTCCGCAGGAGTGTCTGTGGGTTTCATCTTGAATAGTGTCTGACACACTCACACTAGATTAGGAGTTTGACTTACCACCCGGAAACGAGAACTTAGTGGAGACAATGTTAAAATTGGTTAAGTGGAGAGAGAAACTACTTGAGGAACTACTGAGAGCGGCCTACCCAATACCTCGCCGGTGCAGTAGGATTTTACTTGGTTCTGACTGACGAACAGGTGTTTACTCAGCTGCCCATGCAACACAGAAAAAGGAGGCTCTAGATAAAGAAGCAACCAACTTCACTGCACACTGAAGAGTGCTTCACTGCCCTAAACAAGGAGAGATATAAGGAATTGGTGAGTATAGTAATAAAAGTTAATATCCTGTAAGAATGCTTCTAATATATGGAAAATTTTCAAAGAAATTACTGGTGGTAAGCAGATGAACAGTATTCCTTATTCCCTTGATGTTTCCAAACTAAACAAGTCCTTCATACATTCTCCCACAAATGCCAAAATTCCTAGTGTTGCAAGTGTTAATGAAATCTGCTTCCCTGGTTTTAATACAAATGATGTTCTAAAATGTCTCCAGTCTCTGAACCCTTCTTGTAGCCTGGGTCCAGACGGTTTGCCTAGTGTTATTCTTAAAAAGTGTGCAGATATCCTGTGTTATCCTCTCATGGACATATATAACGAATCTTTTTCCAAAAATGTCGTGCCAGCCGTTTGGAAGGACATTAAAATTGTACCTATACCTAAGTCGTCTACTGCAACATGTTTTAAATTTAGACCCATTGCTATTACTTCCCCTTTTCTAAAAGCTGTGGAAAAATTACTCTTAATTAATCTTCAACCTTCACTTAAAGCCTTTAACGATCCTAAACAATTCGCCTATAAACACAGTAGAAGTACTTTAGATGCAGTTGCAGTCTTGTATCATAACATTGTCTCCAGCTTAGACAAGGGGGCTAAATTTGTTCGCTGCACCTTCCTAAATTAGACATCTGCTTTCGACTCAGTACCTAGGAACATTTTGTTAAACAAGCTTGCTGAAACTCAGACAGACTGTTGGGTTGTCAAATGACTGCATTCTTATTTCTCAGGAAGAAAGCAGTACTCTGTATGTCAGGGAAAGTCGTCCACTTCGTTGCTTACTAAGGCTGGTGTCCCTCAAGGCGCTGTCCTTTCTCCTTTTCTGTTTTCTTTCTTCTTGCATGACTTGCCTCACTCTGATGAAATGAACTTTGTTAAGTATGCCGATGATCGAACTATTTCAATGTCTGTCAACTCCCACCTTGACTGTACTAAGATAAACAGCTTTCTATCAGGAATTAGCAAATGGTCTTCGTCTAACGGCCTTAAACTTAATCCTTCCAAATGTCAGACTGCTAATTTCAGTTTCCGATGTAAACGAAAGTTAAATAAAAAGCCTTTGGTTCCCATGACCCTTGCAAAATTGATGATACTGATATCGAAATCAAGTCTGAAGTTAAGTACCTTGGATTAATTCTCTCTTCTGACCTATCCTGGTCTTCCCATATCTTAGCGATTTCTAAAAGAATATTTCGTCTGACTTTTTACATTAAGAAGTTAAGGCACTCAGGCATAACTCAACCACTCCTCTTACAGTTTGTCAACTTGTGTATTTTACCTATTCTTCTTTACTCTTCACCCTTATTCTTTCCTGGATTTCTTAAAAAAGACTATGTCATACTTCGTAGAACTCTGAAGACTGCCAGTAGGACGAGTGGTTTCCCATTGGGCCATATCGTTGACATTGTCACTGATAGGCACTTGATGTCATGCAACAAATTCGCTAAAGGAATTTTGTCAGACTCTGAGCACCCACTCTACCCGCAGCTGCAACCTTGTGTCTCCTCAGGCAAAACAAGAAGTCTTTTCAGGAGAATTTATGCTCGTACGTCTAAGTATAAAAATTCCACTATATCATATTTAGCACGTACTTTATGTGATGAAAATATTGTCAGGCATGAACTAACGAACCCTCTTTGCACTACTAAATAAAACATTTCTTCCACCCTTACAACATCAACCTTTATTGTTATTGTACTTCTTATATTTCTAATCCTCTCAATTTTTTTTCGTTTTGTTTATTTTTTTCATAAGTTTGAGCATCATTTAAGCTGTGTTATAACTGTTAATTTTGCATTTCCCCTCACTATACTATATCAACAGAACATTATATCCAATAATCTATAACGTGCAAAAATTTCCAAACTGAATCGACAATGCCGTTTGAAACAAACTCACTGTTATTATTATTCTATTTAATAATCTTAATTCGTGCTTCGAATATTTTTGACTTCATGTCGTAAATGTGGACAAAGTCCTCTGGTTAATTTTATTTATATTTTGAGTAAATCAGATGCAATATTGTGACAAATGCTGAGAATTCCATTCTGTATTATAAGTACTGTTTTTGGAATAAAGTAGATTATTACTAGTTTGTGCATGCGATATTATCTGGTGCTCTTGGCCATTAGGCAATACAACGAGGAAAGTATTAACAACGGTTGTCTTATTGGAGTTATCTTAATTTAGTTTACCTGTGCGGCATCGTCTTTGGCAAGGAGTTAAATCAGGTACAATCCTGGTATTGGTGTAGGGTGCTGAGGAGCCGAGAATTTTACCAGACTCCAAAAATTTCCTAGCTAGGTCAACAGAATTAAATTTGAAGAGTAAAAGTAAAGGACATGGGTGGTTTGCAGGTTTCTTACGAAGACGCAGAACCTGGCAGTCAGATAGTGAAATATTGCACGCCTGTAGACAGACTGCTTTAAGTTTGACAATAGGGACATTGTCTGGTATGTTATATCCTAAGACATTATATGAGGACATGACCCTCTTTACAGCCTTTACAGTCAAAAAGTTTAGCAGGCGCTCAGATTTGATAAGTAAATCTAAGCAAATTTCTTGTGATGGATCACAAAGTGACTGATACTTTCAAATTTATCCTGCAGGTCTGTTATGGGATTTCTAACTCACTAGTGTTACGGGCTACGTTATCAATTAGTTCTTCCACTAAGTTTGGTACTATAACTCTCGGTGTACCGATTGATCTTAGTGCAAATCCGTCGTCAGGACTAATGTTTTTAGTGAGCTGATGGCTATTTGATGCTAGTCTCCTAACAGTACTAACTCATTTAATAACTTTGACCATTATGGAGGTAAAGATTATATCAATTTCTCAAAAACTGATAAAAGTGTGTGAAATGCTGTTATATTATCTAAATAGATAAAACAACGATAAACAGGTATGAATGTATAAAATACAAGCTAAAAATAGACCACTATCAAACGAGTTAACTCTGATAATTATAGATTGCTCTTTATTCACACGAATTTGACTGAATCCAAACAGTATTCTGGCGGTGATGCTTAACCGTGCGTAGTATCGAAGCCCTCGCTCACGAAAGTGAGTCGTGCGAACTTCTACGCTGCAGACTTAAATGCATAGGCCAAGACATTGACCTCATTGCTATATACCGCAGTCCTGACTGCAGTGCAGATGACTTCCTAATAGAGAAGCTAGGCTCCTGGACTTCGAAGTGTCGAAGTCTCGTAGTTGGCGACTTCAACGCCCCAGCAGTTGACTCCATCTATAGTCAACTCCTTTGATCATAAACTGCTGGAATCTAGTATATCGTTAGCTCTAGTCCAACATATCATTAAGCCCACGCGCTATGACTCACAGCACTCCTCCTCAACTCTGGACCTAGTGTTCTCCCACGGTGAGGATGTAGATCTCATACATCTTCCTCCTTTAGGAAGAAGTGACCATGCTGTGCTCACCTTCAAGTTCACAGCAACGGCAGCAAGAGCCAAAATCCCAGCTCGACCAAACGTTTTGGAAAGCTGATATAAGTGGAACCGTCTCAGTAGCCAACTAAATAAACTGGTACATCGACCCAGAGTCCCAAGTAGAAGCCACATGGAACCAATTTAAGCAACTTTACGCCCAAGTACTGAAACTTTTCATCCCTTGGTCTGTCCCAAAGGGTCAGAAACACTGTCCCCCTTGGATAAACCGAGAGATTCGTAAGTTACTCAGATGTAAACACAAATGTTGGAACCTGTTTGCCACACTTGAGACTTCTGAGATCAGGCAGTTGTATAACACTGCTAGAAATAAAGCTACTGCAGAAATCCGCCAATCAAGGATGAAGTTCGAAGCACACCTGGCTCAAAATGTAAAGGCACAACCTAAGAAAATTTTCTCGTACATGAACTTCAGGAATAAAACATCCAATGGTGTCCCAAACCTGACTATTGACAATGGTACAATCGAAGAAGATCAAGAAAAAGCAGAAGCAATGGCAGGGGTCATCACTGCCTATAGGATCAGCTCTGGCTGCATCAGAAGAACATGGGATAGATTCCGTTGACATCGACTAAGGCATCGTGCCCAACTGCCTAATGAAACTAGATGTAGGGTGCATTGGGTCAAGAGGGAAGCACTTAACCATATCAATGTTTAATTCCTCAAAAGCATCTTTTAGCTCAGTTACTAAGTCATTGCATAACTCTTTATAACTGCTCGGTTTGCTAGGACCACCGTATATACCTATCAGGGATACACTACTGAGGAGTGGTGCTGTACTTCTACCTAACAAGGGTCATAGCTGCTGGTTAGAAGGCTTAGAGATGGACAATCCGTCAACATTCAACTGCAGATCAATCTTGTTGTAGGCACTTTCAACCACAGACATCTCCATGTAGTGCTGCAAACATTTTTGGAGACCAATGTGGCAATACATTCCGTCTCCAAGTAGTCTTGACTCGCAAAAGCCACACATTCTGAGGACACTTCTAACAGTTGTTGGTAGTTGAGGCAATTTCGCACGGAATATCTCCAAGATTCTGTTAGCGGCTGCTTGTGATATGTTCGCGGTCACCATAATATTGAGTAGCATACTTGTCATTTCATCATGTTCAGAAGAGACTTGTGGGCACATTCGTGAAGTACTAGCAGCTGGTGTTAGGCTGCTGCAAGGTGGCGATGGCACTACCTCGGTTTTGATGGTCATGGTATCAGTGTTCACTGAAGACGACTCGACTTCAACAGGAAGGACAGCGTGTGACAGCCTCCGTTGACGTCAACGCTAGTAACTGCTCATAGTTGCGTTTGTACCTCCTGTAAAATGTGCTGCGATGGTTGGTCAATCGTAGGTTACGCTGACGTAATGTTTTTAGGCTTAATATAGGGTATTTAGTGTTAGACTAGGAGAAAAATTGAAACTGAACCACAGCGACCACTTACCTGCATCGTGCACAGTTTAAAAGTGCGCGCACAATGTGTGATTGTAAGCCAATTGAACAAAAAAAATTGGTTGCGCTGCAATTAACATTAATCACTAATGTTTTCATAAACTCCACTGATTGGTCAGTAAGCATGAACCAACATATAACACCATCTTTGTTACACGATATAGTGTGACTCATACGAGTCACATGAGTGACATTATTAGCAAATACCTTGACCCCTTATATTATCACAGTCAAAGCGACAATAAGAAGTCACACGTAGATTCCTCAGTGTGACTGCAATGTAATTCTATTAGTCAATATTCTTAAAGTATCTACGTTTATAAACATGCATACATACGTACATACACATATGTGTATGCGTGTGGGTCTGTTTGGATTAGTGTATGACGGAAAACGCTCCTACGAACTAGAGGGAATAACACTTCCATCAGTTCAGACTCACTTGGACTCAGGTGTCATAATTAGCCGCGACTTAAAAACTACAGCACACTGTCGCGCGGTGGCTGCACGTAGTTTCAGGTCATTATGGGCAATTCGCAGAGCCTTCACTAGGACCACGAGAGATATGTTCACCTCCTTATATACATCTCTGGTGAGGTCAAGACTGAAAAACTGTCTCCAGGCCGCCAGTCCTTGTCTGAAAGGGGACTCACACATTCTAAAAAGGGTTCAAAGGAAGGCAACACGTATGATTCACGGCATGACTAACTTACCATACGAGGAAAGACTAGACAGTTTGAATCCCTTCTCACTGTCATACCGTAGGCAGAGAGGAGATTTAGGGGTGATTGGTATCGACGTTCGCGAGTTGTACGGATTATACTAACGCAAGATCTTATACCAACAACCACTATAGTGTTCGTTCTTCGAGTACCAAATGGTAAAGCAAAAGACCAGATTTTGTCGTCCAAATACGATATATATTTTGGGACCAAATCGCGGGTAGGAATGAATGCTTAGCTAGCTAGTAATCGTGCACGCACGTGACACGACGGAGCACCAAATGGCGGGGATGCTTGATCGTAAGCCTTCAGCTAAACAAGTCGACTTAAACAGTGGTGGTCAGCATCCAATGTTGAGTGATGATTGCTGTGGTTAATAATTTTGGGGAATTATTTACCGCTGCAGCTCACTTTCCCCCTAGTGGGTTTGTGAGGACCCTAAGACATGACCAGCCGGAAGTAAAAAAGTCTCGATGGTTCCCTTATGGGTGAAAAAAATCTTCCGAGCGGCTTGATCGAGAGCCTGCTGGTCTGTCTGCCTATGCTAATAGGGTGTCTGTACATAGCTTCCTGGATGTTGTTCGTTGGATCCCGTGCTTCGTTTGTTTCCTGTCCAGTGCCCGTTGCACCTGGAAAAGAAAACAAGAATGCTGAGAACCTTGTCAAGAAAAATGTACCAAATAAGCGTTTTTTTACCAAAAAGAATATGACATGCATCTACTATACAGTAAAATAATGTAAAGTTCAAAATATCGGGAAAAAATATATATACATCTAATTTAATTTTATGTACGGTTATAGGAAAAATATCGTTTACTTGTGTTAAATGACGCAACATAAAAAAAAATTGATGTGTCACTCAGTTATGTGAAATAGGTGTGAAGGTATTCTGGGAATCTAACGTGACGTCCAGAACGCGTTTTTTTAGAGTGATCGACCGAAGTAGCCAGTGGGCGAATGCCCTGACAGTCAATAGTGTGACCCAGAAAATCGAGTGAGTCAACGCCTATTTGACACTTCTGTATATTGATGGTAACACCATGTTGGCGTAACCTTTCAAATGCCAAGTCCAAGTGTCTAAGGTGAGTTTCCTTATCTGGACTGGCAATGAGGCAGTCGTCTAAGTATGCGTATACAAAGTCGAGACCGCGAAATACTTCGTTGATGAAGCGTTGGAATGTTTGGGCCGCATTCCGGAGGCCGAATGGCATACGTAGGAATTCAAAAAGTCCGAAAGGCGTGATGATAGCCGTTTTCGGAATATCTTCCGTTGCCATGGGAATTTGGTTATATGCTTTAACCAAGTCGATTTTGGAGAATATAGATGCTCCAGATAACGTTGCCGTCAAGTCGTGTATGTGAGGCAATGGGTAGCAATCGGGGGTAGTTTTGGCGTTCACTCGCCGGTAATCACCAGTGGGTCGCCAATCGTTGCTATCCTTTTTCGGTACCATATGCAACGGGGATGCCCATGGACTATTCGATGGCCGAATGATGCCAAGGGTGAGCATATGATCGAATTCGTTTCTGGCAATTCTCAGTTTGTCAGGGGCCAGTCGTCGTGCTTTAGATGTCACGGGCTGTCCTGAGGTTATGATGTGGTGCATAACATTGCTGGTTATACACGGGAGGTCGTTAGATGGGCAATTCAGTTCCGGATATTTGTCAACAATCGGTTGAAAAGTTGGATCGAGGATTGCTTTCATCTTAACGATTGACAAGCTGGGGCCACTGTAAGTTATGCCTTTGATAGACAAACTAGTAGTGTTGTCAATTAGTCGTTTACGGCGGACGTCTACGAGCAAATCATGATGATTAAGTAGGTCCGTGCCAATGATGGGCATTGTGACGTCAGCGAGAAGGAAAATCCACTGAATAGGTTTGCGTAAACCTACGTTCAGGTAGACGTATTTCCGACCATAGGTTGCAATTGGTTTTCCATTTGCAGCCTGTAGGTTGAAGTTAGGATCCTTCTGTCGATCTGCTGCTGTAGCAGGAAGGACGCTGACTTCGGCGCCTGTGTCGACTAGATATCTAGTCTGGCTAATTACATCATGGATGTAAAGTAAGCGGCTAGTGCCACCGGCGACGGTTGCCGCTAACGCGTGCCGGCGGGATAGTTTCCCACAGACTTGGAGGCTTTGCCGAAATCACAAGGTTTTCGACAACATTTTGCTTCCTTGCCATAGGTGTTGTGATACCAACACCAGTCAGGATTTTTGAGAGAGCGTGTGTTGGACTTAGATCGTCCACGTGCACTTTGCCGTTGAGGGCATTTAGAACGACGGTAGGAGGAATTGCTAGGCTTGTTTGACCTAAGCATCTGCTGGACGGAGTTGATTAACTCTATCATTGCAGAATCCTTCTTCGAAGTCTGTTCGGTAACAGAGTATACTTCGGTAACTGGCCGTTTCGTTATCTCTAGAATTCTATCTGCAGAGACAGCTAAATCATCTATGAGAACACCCTGAAGTGTCACAAGTACAGTCTGAACTGACTGTGGCAGTTTGGATAAAAATAGTTCTCTAAACAGTCCTTCATCGAACTGACTTTGGCCAATGATCTCTTTCATTCTTGCCAGCATGCTCACGGCTGACTGATCTCCTAACTCGATGTTACGAAATAACTCATCCAGACGTTGTCGATCTGTGAGAACGTTTCTCTTGAGGATGGATTCTTTGAGCAACTCGTACGAGTTACTTACCGACATCTGCAGAGTTACGCACCTGCTGAATTCCCGCGGTAGGGCGTGAATAACTGCAAGGAACTGTGAACGTTGATCAGTTATGCCATGTTCACAAAAATCAGACTCAGCAATCTGAAACCACGTTTCAGCATTATCTGGCCAATATGGTACTAGCTGGATTGTTTTGGCGGTTGAGCGAATCCGAATAACCTTGGGGCTAAGATCACTCATGACGAAAAGTATGCCGATAACAATATAGTACAAGAATAAACACAAAAAGGAACGAACTCACCGGGTTTATCTGCGTGTGAATTGAAGATGTAGTTCGTGGTAGGGCTCACCAGTTTAGGTGGGCTGTAGGTATTGACGTTCGCGAGTTGTACGGATTATACTAACGCAAGATCTTATACCAACAACCACTATAGTGTTCGTTCTTCGAGTACCAAATGGTAAAGCAAAAGACCAGATTTTGTCGTCCAAATACGATATATATTTTGGGACCAAATCGCGGGTAGGAATGAATGCTTAGCTAGCTAGTAATCGTGCACGCACGTGACACGACGGAGCACCAAATGGCGGGGATGCTTGATCGTAAGCCTTCAGCTAAACAAGTCGACTTAAACAGTGGTGGTCAGCATCCAATGTTGAGTGATGATTGCTGTGGTTAATAATTTTGGGGAATTATTTACCGCTACAGAGATTTAATCGCGATGTCTAAAATTTTAAATAATGCATGCTACGGACCTGACCTATTCTCTCTTTTTCTTCCCGCCAGGCGGTCGGAACACCTTAGAGGACATAGCAGGAGAGTTCAAAAGCCAAGAAGAAATCATATTGCTGTTGAGTGCTGGTTCTCACATCGAGTCATAAACTCTTGGAATCGACTCCCAGACGAAGTAGTGTCTGCAACCTCAACTGATTCGTTCAAGAAGGGTTTGGACAACCACAGAAATTTGCTAGAAAAGGATTAACATAGGCTGTGCAAGCCTTCTATCCTCAACCAATGAATTTGAATCTGAATCTGAGAGATTGTAACGTCCTACACGAAGCGCGCACGCGTAATTGACCACGACAGAAAACGCTAAATAATTCCCATTATTTAAATATATTTTACGTAAATAATGAGGAGAAGGGTGTTGAATACCGAGGTAATTATGATGATTTCATGATCTTTACAAAGTTTCACATTGAGAAAGAAAACTGATGAGTTGGTTATTTGGTCAGATAATGGTGAAGAGAGACAGTCATTTAATTGGAATGTACTGTGTTTGAAATCTTTTTTTATTTAACTCATCATTTCCTGACTGAAGTTCTGTCACTTTTTATTTCCAGATTATGGTCATCACTTCCGCAATCACTCAGTACATTCAGACACTCAAATGGGATTAAAAGGGATAATACGTGTGTGAATGATGACATATTTATGATATTATGAGTGTATTTATTGAAATAAATATTTTTCTTTGGAAATTTTGCATTCCACTCATACATTATTAATACTTACTGTTTTCCGAGTTGCAAAGTGATTCCAGTCAGTGTACAAGATGTAATATTCGTGTAAGATGTCATATTTGCACGTGACTGAATTTGGGCATAATGGCTTACTATTATGGACGTGCTTTTGAGTGGTTGCTCCCTCTAGTAGACGGTAAACAGGCGATGTGCACATCGAAGGCCTATCTAATAATTAAGTTGCAGTATTTTATGACAACCAAAATCATCGATGAAGTTTAGTGGCGTGGTCAATCAATATACAAGTCTAAGTGTTGATGTGATCATGTAAGAGCGTACTGATACGAAGTGATAACGCAAGAAGAGTAAAGTAATAATAATAATTTATATTTCGTATAAACGAGTAAGTTTGCAAGAAATGCATGTCATTTTTACAGGCACGATCAGTAGTGTTATAAATTACCATCCTACAGCGTATATCTGGGTGTGTGCTATGCCGCGCCTGATGATTGAACGCTATTTCAGGAAGAGGAGAAAATTCTGCAAAATTGTATAAAATGCAATAATTATTGGAAGCATATTTACCAGATAAATACAAGGAGAAGAAGCTATATAGTACTTGAAATAATAGGGAGGGTGCCGCATGCTGTTCAGTAGTTATGGTCGTGGACACTAAGGTGAATCACCCCATTCTGCAGGAACAGCAATATGCAATTTGTCGGCTCGAGATCTCTATGAGGGCTTGAATCTTTATCTTGAAAAAGATAATAATGATCGCCTAGACAGATCATGCTTCTACCTTTAAACATACACCATTGGGTCAGCCTATTGCTGAGATGCTACCACGTGGGCTCTGCACAGATTTATGGGGCATCTTATAAATTAACATGCTTTCTTTTGTCGTATCTTCGAATATCACTTCACAATGTCTCATCTTATTCATTTTCTAATAACGTCTTCACTTGCTCATTATATTCCACTAAACCTAACATTTTATAGCTCTTTATGAATTCGATTCGACTTATTCTATTCCTATTCTCTATAGGGTACGGTTGTGCACCAAATGCACAAAAAGGTATGAAATTAAAAGAACCAGCTTGTGAATAATTGTATTAAACCAAAAGTGGATATCATGATAGTAAGACCTATATGGGTAGCATTATACATTGCAAATGAACCTTGTCAGCCTAGGGATTATAGTCTCCTAATGTGTTTCCTTTATGAATGCATCTATTAATGATACATTGCTCTTACCTATTTCATTACACTTTAATGATTCACCTTTGCATCTTTACTTTTCTAAAACAGCTTACTATCCCTTGTAAACGTTGTACTTACCTCAATATTAGTTGGTTATCGTATGCCTACAACTACGGGTTGAAAACGAAACGAAGTCGATTTTTCTGCGCAACCTGGAGGACTGCTGTTTAATTCAATAATGATACGACATGGGTCAGACAATGAGTGTATTTATATATATCAAATATTTAGCTGTTCAAACATTATTAACTTGTAGACAACCTACTATTTGTCATTATATCATACTTGATCGTGCCTGTAAAAATGGCATGCATTTTTCATGTAAATTTATGTTTATATGAAAATATAAATTATTATTAATGTTTAATGCTAACCATATTGGTCTAAGCATGGAAACTATCACGTTTCCGATGAAAATATAGCTTTGTTCAAACATTGGTGTTGTGTTATTAATCAAAGCAACCTAGACTTAAAGCAAGCAACAAATATGAATAAAGAGCATGTTTCAGCTTCAATAAAGGCCTAGGTAGTTAAGATCAGATAGAGTATAACGGTGGGTAAATAAAAAGATTATTGTGAGGTAGGTAAGTGATATTTAAGTGAGGAGTGAATTCAAAGATCTGGAAGATTAGAAGCCGTAGAACATGCTGACCTGTAAGATGCCCCACGAATTTCTGTGGGGCCCAATGGGTAGCATCTTGACAAGAAGCTGAACAGGTTTGTAGATATTAGGAGCCAAAGCACTTCTTTTATCTATAATTAGATCTGTACAACCCTTATTATTATTTTTGTTGAGGGTCCAGACTAATGTTCAATTCTCGAGCTGTCAAAGAATGCATGTTGCTGTCCCACAGATTGGAGCGATTCACATTTGTGACCACTACCATATCTGCTGATCAGCATGCACCACCCTCCCTCCCTTCTGATGTTAAGCTCTGAGATTTTTTTGCAAACTGTAGTTGCAGTGTGGTGAGGGCTGTCTACTAGCCAAATTGGTAGACAGTAATTTACGTCAATATTTACGTTCCCGAGATTTGTCGTGAGAAAATGTGAACAAAGATTGATTGAAAACCGACCACAGCAGACTTTGCGTAGGCGGATGCAGTTAACATATAGATGATCTGACATTCAAGAAACAGTCACAAATAGATGAAAGATTAACTTTACGTGAGAAACAACCAATCGGAAGGCTGTGTTTGTTTGCTTAAATATCCATAGTAATGTACATGAAAATATATAAATATGCGTTGATTTCCTTAATAAATGATCTGTTGCCTGACTCTTGCCTCCTGTCGTTACAGCAGTATTGCATTGCTATCTATTTGTTACCTCATTTCTGCGGCTACCTGGGCAGCCTTTCCAGCTTCGTACATTTTACGAACATTCCACGTCCCCATTACCTAATGATTTCCTTTGAGACAGTGGTGTTAAACGCGACATAAGAATAACAGACTATATGTAATAAATAGGATATACGTTTAACTCCATTACAGATAAGATTCTATTTTGATAAATCACAGTGTTATACAGTAATATTGACTGATACTGACGTTTCGAGCAAAAACTATTGCTGCTCATAATCATATTAAGTCGCTCACACAAGCTTTTACTTCATTTATGTACACTGGTGAAATCGAATAGACATTTGAATATCTTATACTGATTTTTATTCAGTATATATTCAGTGCCCACGTCTTATGCTTATACCAGGATATACGTTTCATTACGTACTTGAAGTGCCTAGACTACCAACACAAGTCGTGTACGTACAGGAACCTACGTTTGCTAGGTTATATTTCATTATTACAGTGCGGTCACATGTTCAAATTCTATTTTCTTGACAACAGTGAATACTAATATTATACGCAACCGGATCAAACTTAACTAAGGCATTTTATGCAAGGCTTGATGACGCATTGAGGAAATAATAACAGTTTAAGACTGACGCATTTCACACAATTATTACTACGTTGTCTATCATTCTCGTTAACTCTGCAATGTCCTCAAAATGACAAGTAAAAGAGACAAAGTTAGTCGACATAAATGCATATATTTGCAAGGAAACAATAATCAATCAAGTTAAAAATAATTCAGCATGAAAGAGAACATATCTACACTAAAGAGAGCTGGTAATAATCCAGTGAAAAAATTACAGTTGTAGAGTTTTTACAGCTATGTAGTCATCATAAAGTCCACTAAGCATTCTATCCGCAACATCTGTATCAATTCGCCTCCGTTGGGGTGGTGTTGGACCAGTCTTTGCAGTTTTCGTCACCGCCAGATCCATTTGGAGAAACCGAATGTGATCTTTTCAAACAGAGATTGAGATTATATTCCTTCGAATACCTTCAAAAGCTTTGAGAAATATCTGAGGGTGTATATATAACAGGTGAACTGGTCATGCCTCTGGTAAGCAATTCCCCATTTCAGGCACACTGAATATGTCAACAGGAGAGGGAACTATCTATCATAGAGCTGGTGAAATTCTATATAATCGTCCTTATATTTCACGACAAATTTGAGGAATTGTAGAACTTCCGAAATATCTCTCACACTTTATCTTTTGTAGAAAGCAAATAGTATACGAGTGACTCTCTTATCCATCCGTTACAACCAACTGAAAGAGATCAATTCTTCAAACTTTATATTTCTTTGATTAAGTTACCCAGTAATATTCTTCGGTGAAGTTCAACAATAGCGTCTCAGAAGTGCGAACACCCCAGTGACCTAGAACGCGTTCTAGTCGTTGGCTAACGGCATCTATCATTATCATAGCTGAAATACCAATGCAATTCACCAACTAAGGAGCGAATTGCACCCATATCACGTTTTTAAGTACTGTCTGGACAATGCGTTAATAGCTAGTTAGAGTTAGGATTAGGGTTAAATTAAATATTGGGGTTAGGGTTAGGTCTACGGTGAGGATAAAGGTGTTGTTAGGGTTAGTGTTAGGTTTAGGGTCAGGATTAAGGTTGGTTTATACCTAAGGATAGATTTAGAGTTGATGTCATTTAATAATAACAATAATTTATATTTTCATGTAAACATAAATTTACATGAAAAATGCATGCCATTTTTACAGGCACGATCAAGTATGATATAATGACAAATAGTAGGTTGTCTACAAGTTAATAATGTTTGAACAGCTAAATATTTGATATATATAAATACACTCATTGTCTGACCCATGTCGTATCATTATTGAATTAAACAGCAGTCCTCCAGGTTGCGCAGAAAAATCGACTTCGTTTCGTTTTCAACCCGTAGTTGTAGGCATACGATAACCAACCAATATTGAGGTAAGTACAACGTTTACAAGGGATAGTAAGATTATCACTTTTTTTTAAAAGTTCAAATTGTTGAATTATATAGCACAGGCAATCGGAACAGATTCTTATTATTGTTAATTTGTAAATCTTCCACGAAGGTTTCCATCGAAGTTAAGCGACAACCACGTGCTTGAATGCTATTTCAGAAAGAGGAGAAAATCCTGCACAGCTACAAAGTGGTATAAAGTGCAATCATGAATAATACATTATTGGAAGTATATTTACAAGAAAAATACAAGAATAAGCTATACAGTACTTGATATGGTAGTGCACATTTGCAATGTTTGATGCTAACCATATTGGTCTTACTGTAGAAAACTATGACGTTTTCTATGAAAATAAAGTTATTCTCAAACATGAGTGCCGTTGTCATGCTTGTTTTACCATCAGAGCAGCCGAACTTTATGCGAGAGAAGGGTGTGAATGAGAAAAAAGAAAAACAAAAGAGTAAATTTCAGCTTTACTAAAGGCCTAGGAAGTTGAGATAAAATAGAGTATAATAGTAATTAGGTAGAAGGATTATCGTGAAGTATATAAGTGACATTTTAGAGAGAAGTGGCTAGAAGGATTAGAACCTGTTAAATATGGTGACCTGTAGGATGTCTGGCGAACTTGTGTATGGCCCATGGGATAGCATCTTGACAAGAAACTGAGCAGGCCTGTAGATGTTAGGAGCGAAAGCATTATTTTTTTTACAAGCTAAAACTGTACAGTCATTGTTGTTTTAGTTTGTTTTTTCAAAATTTTTTTAAAGTCAATTTTTTTATACTTTCAGTATCTAAACTCATGTTTAATTTGTTGCTGCTATATTTTGATTGAACTAGCGTATACACATATCCTAATACTTCCTCGCGTTTACAATTGTGCCCTAACGTTGCGATTACTCGACATCCGCAACGTAATTCAAAAGGCACTTGCGAAGGAATACGATAGTGTATTGTTGCAGCAATCAACAATTCAAAAATCGAGCGAGTACAAAAAGTATCAATTGTTGACATGCATGATTTAGAGTAATAAACAAAGCAAAGTACAATTACATAGTGAAAGTATACTGCGATGATGAGTAATAAAACGGGTCACTACAAATTCTCGAGCTGCCAAAATAATGCGTGTTGCTGTCCTACAGATCGGAGCGATTCACATTTGTGACCACTACCAAATCTGCTGATCTGTGTCAACTGTAAGCTGGGATGTGACCGCATATCTCTGTGCTCTCTTCATGCCGTAGTTAATAAATGCATTCTTGAACAGACGTAAAGGTTATATTCGAGTGATTTTATTGCATATATCCCGCTAATTATAAAGTCGATTCCCGTTGCTGTGGTGATTCAATGACAACTTGTTTTTAAATGCTTTTTAAATAGCATTTTGTGCACTGAAAACTTTTCTGGTGTATATAATATCGGCGGCATAATGTACTTGAACTACCTGAGTTGCACTTGCTGCACTTGTATCAGTAAATGTCGCTTGATACTGATATCTGCACAATGTCACGGACTAAATGAGGTTCAGTATTCACAATTTAAAGTATATTTTTGAATTTTCATGGAATCATACTGGCATATTCGGCCTATTTATTGAAATGGTATTGTCTTAATTAGTTTGGTAGTTGTTGGTATCCACAGCGGAATTTCAGTTTTCGTGTTCCCACCACAGTCTGACTTCCATTTTAAGACAGAAAGCACTAGTACAATGGATATAATATGTTATGTAGCATTGTTGTGAACTTGTGTTTTAAGTGGCCTTTATTTTGAGGGAGGATTTAATTGCTACAACATTCCGATTTCATAGAAATAACTTAGGCTCATACGTAAAAGAAACTTATTAGCTTAGTTGGAATACGGATAAGTTGTTTAGAAGGTAAGAAATACTTTATTTTTCAGTTTATTCGTATAAATACTATTGCGCATCGAGTTGCGCTGCAATTATATATGTATATTTATTCCTGTTTATGCAGGAACATACCAATTGTACAGGCATGGATAAGTTATTATGTAAATTACACATGTTTCGATGTATGTTGAATTTACAGTTTGTTTATTCTTTCTGACATTAGAGTCAGTCGGAACAGTCTGCAAAATAGTCTGTCTGTGTAACACATAGAGAGATATTAAGATACGTATCCTCAAACAGACAAGAAATCTCGTTTGTAAAACTACTACCGAACACAATAAGTGGAATAAAATGGACATAAACCGACAACATGAAAAACGTATAACTCACCACAACATCACATGGACAGATGAACGCTCGTTGGGCACCATATATCCCTCACCAACTGCAACCCACCTTTCCTTAGATAATGTGATGAACTTATATCCATAATGTTGCTGAGCAGTTAATATTCTCAACTCCTGTCGGAACAGCTGAATTTCATAAACCTTCCTCACGCTAAGAAAATACCCACAAGCAGTAGAAATCCATTAATTAATGCGTCCGAAGCTTATGTACTTACTCCCAACAATGACATTGAAGATCAAATGAGATAAACACATCACTGATTTCAAAATAACACATCAATGAACTATAATTCAAGGATTCTGCACACAACAAAGTTATGTATGAATATTTACTTCAAGCTTTATTTTTTTCCCAGGCACTTATAATCCATCCACCAAAGACCTGGTTTTTTTGTTAATGCGAATACAATACTCCTGTATTTCCTGTTGTGTTGCACTCACTGATAATCTAGCAGATTATTCCAACAGTGCACAGAAATGATTGTATATAAGTGAAAACGCTGTTTTATACTACTGGGATTAACATTTAACAAGTGTATGTATAATCTCCAGCGAACATGTAAAGCATATCTTGCTACTGCCTGTAAATTGTGATTGAATTATATGGTTCTATTTCTGTAACAATTTGATGATGCCTGTAAACTGGCGTCCCTCATGTACTGTACTATGAGAATAAATTTATTTATTTATTTATATAGAAATATTGTCTTCGCATTGTCTACACATGTAGCGGAAGACTAGGAATGCTTTGCTCTTCTCTTCTGCATTAGAAAGTCACTTCACAAGACTATCTATATTAAGTTCAGTGAGGACAAATAGAAGTTCTTCGGCTACAGTGTCATTGTTGTGAGAGATGGTTGCTAGCCAAATTGGTTGACAGTAACTGAGGTCAAAGGTCAAGATGGACAGGCGGATACAGTTAACATATAGAAGAACTGACACAGCCACAAGAGATGCAAGGTTAACTTTGTGTGAGAAACAACCAATCAACAGACTGTATTTTCTACTAACATTAACCTACAATAATGTACATCAAAATCTATAAATACGTGTTGATTTTCCGTAATAAACGTTCTGTTGCCTGGCCCTTGTCTTCTGTTGTTACATTATGAGTTAATTTATGAACTGTGTAGGCTTTTACAGCAATAGATTTAGCTTGGAAAATTCATAGTGAAACCAAAAGCGTGCATGTTTTACTAAATCTTATGCACTTACTGTATGGACTTGATGTTCGTCAAACTGTCATTTAACAACTGCTGAATGTTGCAGCCAAGCTAAAATTAAAACTTGTAATTGTAACATTTGTTGTCATTTCCATTGGCAACAGTTCACGATCTGTTGAGTTTGCACAACCCCAATGCCCATTTCTCACTTTGCTGATAAAACTCAAAGTGGGTTTTTTGGGAAGTTAGTACGTCATTTTTTGAGTTTCATGAATTCCACAGATTGCATTCTTTTCACTTAGTACTGAAGCTAAACTATAAGGGGATATATATTTCTAAGAAGGATGTAATACAAGGCTCATTTCTACAACTGTCTCCTTATTAATAGAATTATCTGTCATTAAGTTTAGAGACTTTCCAGGGAACAGTCTCATCAACCGAGAATATGGTGATGAAATCTTCGACCTAGATTGTGAGAAGTGGCCATTGAATTTGGGAGATATGAAAATACTACTGGTTTTCGATCGCAGTGTCTGTGCCCTTTCTTCTGTGTTAAGTAATATAATACGGTGAGTAATAATGGGGTTAAACGTATAGTGTTAGGTAGAGAGGTGAATCCAAGTCATTCTCAATAACACAGATGCATTCACTTTGTGTAATCTCACGTATATGAGCAACCCTTATGTTTTGTCCTTGTCACTTTCTTTTTTCTCTCACATTTATACTCATTAGATTTCCATTTAATTTCTTTTTTCCCTACCTTTATGTGCTACATAGAATATGGTAACTTGAACAGGTGCACTGGCGTGCAAGCTTCTATGTTGAAAGTCAGTCAAACAGACAAATAGTCTAGGTATAATGAAATGTTAAAAGGTGGACAATAATCACGGAAATTTCAACAAATGATAATCGTATTTTTTCATTTGGTTCTTGTCTGACCGAAAAGAGTTATCTTACAATAATTCCTCCCCTTACCCGAGATTAATCTCACACTCTGTCTCATTATATCTCATGAGCTGGTTTGTTCTATCTCATAGCCTAAATGCTAAGTTGAAACACATCTGATGAAGCGTTTTTGCTTATTACCAACTAAATATAATATTTTTCAAGTGTGGAATGTAACAAATCGAACTGCTGCACTTCTGGGCTGAGTTGTGTGTTAAAACTCAGTCAGCGTTTGTCACCACAGCTGCCTAGTGTCACAACCCACCATATTGTTAATTAGTGTAAACAATTAATAATGCCGTTTCCTACGTACTGCCTGCATTTTCTCAGCTAAAATACACCGAAGAATAGACCATGTACCAAAATTCAGTAACATGGACATAAGAAATAGTGTGAATAGAAGTGAATGAAATGGGTGACTTTTTATCCATGTAGTAAGGCCAAACTAAAACACTTATCTTATGCATCATGTCCCCTAATTGTTTCACTTTTGTCTTCCCATCTGCAGGTTGTCAGTCTTCGTGGACATTCTACTGAATGTCGTCATACGCAGTGTATGCAAGCAATCTTTCAATACATCCACCTCCCACAAAGTTGTTGGTATGAAGCTTTGGGGCTATTCACTTTAAGCCGTAGTACAATTAGTATGCTTTTATTACTGATGCAATGACACTCAAGACTTGTGCATGTTGCTGTGAAGATTGCCTGTAATAACACTCCCTGCGTAGTAAATACAGAGATGGCGATAACAATTCGTCATTATCTTTTCGTTGTGCTGATAAGTGCATATATATTAGAAAAAATTAACCTCGTCGTATTAGTTCTCAAAAATACTTTCACTAAGTGCTCATACTTCGGCTTAGTACGAAGTGCTACTCGTGGTCCATGAAATACTTTTTATTGTATTCGTAAATACCTATCAAACTATTATTATATGGAGTAGCGAGACAGAAGGAGTATGAAATTTAGGTGTTAATGTGTATTTTCAGTTACTGACACAATGAATATGTACATATTTCATTTCCAAACAAGAAAATTTTATAGAGTAATGTAGGATTGAGAGCAATGAGTTAATAGTGTATTCATTACTGTACACATTTTGTAAATATCAAATGCTTTTATTTAATTGTCTTCGCAGCTGCAAAGTTTCTTCACTGAAGTTCCACAGGGCAAAATGCTTGGTGTTGACGGATCCAGCCAGAAACATCTGCGACATAGTCGAATTATTTTTTCAACAAAAAGCGGTAATACTGATATCATTCAAAGTTAGAAGTACCCGTAAACTGAGGGACTGTAGTATAACACAGCCCGACATCCCGGCAGGGTATTCCTTATGTTGTAAAATTCCTGCAGGTACAAGTAGAATTCATGGACTGAGCATTTGTTAAATATGGATGCGTCCCACTGAGTCATCAGACGAAAGACTGGCGAAATGCGATACCTTTCACACGAGCCAGCAGATGTAGGCATGTGTTACCTCTCGTGGACTCTGGGCTACGTCGAGAAGGCATTCCTTTAATTCGAGCTTCCAATGTACGCTCAATTATTGTTCGTATATATGTAATAACTCGGTGCGTTTCCTATTTTGCTTATAATTGAGGAATAATATACATTTATTCCTATCTGTGTAGGATACACCAATTGTACAGGCATGAATAAGTAAAATGTACATAATAATTTCAAAGAACACAAATGAATTTTTAAAAAAATCAGTGGTGTTCCTTCTCTAGTCTCAACTGACGGCACACTGATTGACACGATTACAGAAATAGATTGTAACGTGGTGTTTTCTATAGCTGCGAATCATAGTTACCAAGTTTCGAATTGATATCATGCGTCTAATCCTATTAACCTATGGATATAGTTCTTCCTTCACAATACGTGGAAGCCAGGAGCACACTGTCTTCGGAAGATCTAGTTTTACTTCGTGACCAATTGGTGAGTCGCCTGGTGTTATGGCAACAATTTAATATTTTTATCAGGAAACTTCTAGGGATGTCCACCTTTACTTAGTAATTCAAAACTAAAAGTAAACTCCATGTTACCAAGTTATTCGAAAGGCAGAATTGTGAGCGAACCAGTACTTGGATACACTTATTATAACGTAATTGAATAATATTAATGATAATCACAGCCTATTAACAAACCGTCTACTTCCAATCGCAATTCAAAAACAAAACCCGCTTTATAGATATGTTTAAAAGATGTATAAACGCCAACTTTATGTCCTGTCTCTATAATATGTTTGGCAATGGAGGAGCTAAGTCTCATGTTCTCACCATCAATAGGTTCTTGGGATTCACTTTGCTTCTGGAGGCACTTACGAGTCTGCAATGAAGCTCTCACTTGCAGACAACGATGAGTCCTCCCTAAGTGGATATAGTGACTTCTTCTTTAATAGATGTCAGACACTACGTCTACATGATTCCAAATTAATCCTGCGAATTGTCGTTCTACAATCATACCTAATGTGGCTTCAGGATAATAGCGAAAAGCAGGAAGTTTGTGAGTGCAAACTCAATAATAAGACAAAATGATGCACACCTCAGATGTCCTTACGTACCTGATTACGACGATGTCATTCAAACCCTTCAAAGTACTGGAATATGTTGTAGTGTGCATTTATCTCAGTTGAAAATTTTGGGAGAAAACAGCTAATGTTTTAAGTGGTCAAAAAACAGATTGCAGTTTCTGCCCATATATAAACACCAATCTTTGCTTGTATCCATGGTTTCCATTGACTTTTAGCACTCAAAACACACATTAGTGCAGAAGCACAAATTCGATATCAACCATATTCTTCGGTTCCTGCAACAGAAATAGGTACTTCACAACAGCTGATCGGGAAATTTACGACCGAGTAAAATTTGCCGACAGGCTGTAAAGAAATTTGTCAAAAGAAAGTCGTCGAAATGTATGCGAAGCATGCTCAGCATAAAAAATAATCATTGCATGAACCATATATTTAAGCGTCCTGCAACACAAACAAAACGAAAATTCTCAAGAACAATTCTGAACAACAATTTTCGTATAAATTCATCCAACAGGAGTCAAATAAGCACCCAAATCACGTTAACTGCCCCCCCAACTCGAACCAACCAAACCGCACAAATGCCGACAAGGTGAGGCAGGTGGCGCCACTTCAAATAAGGGATATGCCATATAATCGCCGCATGAATACGAGGCAATGCAATGCCAATTATTCTTACCCTGCTACTGCCACTACTCTTTCTACACCGGTTGCCATCGATACCTCCCGGTCTACCATCATCAAAGGAGAGGAAGAGAAGCACATGCTGATCATCAGATCTCTTAATGGTTACGAATAAATAAATAAATTTATCCTCTTAGTACAGTACATGAGGGACGCCAGTTTACAGGCATCATCAAATTGTTACAGAAATAGAACCATATAATTCAATCACAATTTACAGGCGACAGCAAGAAATGCTTTACATGTTCGCTGGAGATTTTACATACACTTGCTAAATGTGGGTCACATCTTATCAGTTTACTGTAAGTTTCCATCATTCGTATCTCTTCCTTTCACAAAGTCTGGATGTCCAAGGGGAAAAACACCCGGCTCGGGTACAATAGCGTGAACATCGAAACTAGTTCATATTTAAGAATCAGACAATTATAGGAAGCATTACATGTGAAAAATGTGCAGTTACTTACTAAAGTAAGACAGGAAGTGATACACATAAAAGAAGCCTTGAAACTTAATAATTACCCGGATAAATTATTCAGGAAATATGTAAAGAAAAGTAAAAATCAAATAAATAATGATAGTATCGATAGTGACAATAATATTAATGACGACATGCATGTCAAATATGCGCTAGACAAAATTAACAGTAAGGAATCTAAATCATCAGTAGTAATTCCATACAAGGAAGGAACCTCGGAAGCCTTACGCAGAATTCTTAACAAGGCAGGAATTAAAGTGGCTGGCATTTAAACTCCTCACAAACTCAATTAGAAACAAGCTTTGTCGGTTAGAGGATAAATCCTGTGGAGCCTTTGAAACAAAACAATTTAGTTTACGTAATACCCTGCTGGAATGATTGTCAGGTTGAATACATAGATCAAACTAGTAGAACAGGGGAAGTCAGACTAGCCGAACATAAAAACCTAGCAAAATCTAGATTGGCTGACCCAAATAAGATAAGAAATCTAGAGAATAGTGCAGCTATTCCACTCACTACATGCAATTACACACAACCATACAATAGGATGGATGGAATAAAATGACAATTTTAAAATCTAATGTCACAGGGTGGAGGGAGAGATTGATAACTGAAGCTTTGTTTATCGAATAAACTGAGAGAGAATAAGTGTATTAGGAATGATTCAAGACCTATCCACGCAGATATCTGGAAAATTCTACTATCCCAACGACGACAAATATCAGAAAACAAAGGAAACTAAAAAACTCGAGTTTCGAAGTTGTGTGATTACAATTGATGAATTGATTATGAACCACAAGAAATTTTGTTCGAAACATTGTTATCCAGTAAATAATACTGTTCCTTCACTGTGTGATACGTCTAATAAACAAAGTAATGTGGAATTACCATACTGATAGCAATTCCCACTGCATTTGTGAATTTACGTGCAATGGAGGTGGCACATGAATCTTATATTCTATTGTAAATCTGTTTAAGTATATTATGAGCATGATCAAAAAATGAAAACAAGATTTTTCGGGATGTTTAACTGTGCAAGTCGCCTCTTCTTCAGTGAAATTACTCGGATTTCGCCCAACGAGTTCACTTTCAATTATGCACTATTGGGATATTTAATAAAATCTGAGTAATTTTGTTGAATTCTCTGCGGTTTGCATAGCGAAACATTCGGAAAATTCTCCTTCTTGTTTTTCAAACACGCTAAGACTATTGATATAAGTATAAAACTTGGGCACTGTGGTGGTAGAGTATAACTCCATTATAGATAAGACTACTTGTTAAATAATTTTATTATGATTCAGAATGAATGAACGGTGAAATTATTCCACGAAATGTGCAAAATCCTTGATTTGGATACTTACAGTCTTATATTCTGGTTCATGGCTCTGATTGTAGTTGAAATCTTACACTTCCTAATGTCAAAAAAGTCTGTAACTGCAAGTGAATATGCTCACTAGTAAATGACTACAAGATGGAGCTTTCGAAGTTCACTTACAAGTGGTGACTAGTTGACGCTTGCCAGGTTGCTGCTATCTGTAACGTCAATTGGCAGAATTTGGAATTGATTGCTATCCGTCCTGGATTATTTCATCATCTCTGGAAGCCTGAATGAGTAATTCAGAAGAGAGAGACAGTCCCAGACGAAGAACGAACCAGACGCCCAGTGTTTCTTTGGCTTGCATGAGTTCTGTGAATGATACCATGTGTTGAATGATTCAAGACAACAGTTAAAAAAATATACTTCAAAGTCATTTTGTACCGTACTACTAAACGACTTAATTCAGATGACGTTTTGTCGGCTTGTATGATATTGTGACTGATTGTTATTGTAAACTAACTGTCATCAGCCTACTGTAGTATACGTTATTAGAAAAGACGTTACATAGTGATAAATTCATTGTACTTAGAATTAGTCTCATATGAAATGTGACATTTTGGGCGGTTACACATAATAAATGATGATTATCTTCAATTCAGGAATAAAGCCGTCAGTTAGTCAGTTAGTTATGCAGTCAGCTTTTACGGCATTAATACAAACACATCCGTTTATATCTGTCTCAAGCACAGTGTTTGTGTTG